>JAOXJP010229536.1:0-10933 GCA_025762735.1 Platanus orientalis | reverse complement strand
CATCACTTTTAACATTAATCCTAACCTAACATATACAAATATGTTAACCTAACTTAATGAATTTGTTTAATCGAATATATCCGTATTTGTATCTGAGATTCGACTAACTTAACGGATACGAATATGAACATATATGTATCCGGCTCGATTAATTATCCGTTCGTTTAAAAATATCCGATTATAAATGAACCAAATTCGGATATACTAATATCCGCATCGAATACGGTTCATTTGCATCCCTAATCCCGATGCTTCCATATAACCCAACAAAGAATGGCCATACGATACAGAACTACCCGACGAACTATTTTAGATTCCCATCTATAATTCACCCATTTGGAAAACCATTCCATCTTAGTATTATGTTTTTTTAATTTTTTAATTTTTTTTAATAGAGCATCTTTCTGATGCTGTTTGAAGATGCCCAAATTTAACACTTGGGACCAACCAGATGAGTGTAAGGTTTTGAGCGATCCTGTGGTTCTGTAGAGATAGACAGAAGAATGGTTCTAGCTGGTAATCAGCCGGTTGCACTCCGATGATCAAGTTAGAGAACTTCGAAGATGAAATAATAAGCAATTATGAGGAGGTATTGCTCATACCTTTCTTTGTTGTTACCAGCTCATTTGATAGTTTTCACCTCCGACATGGTCCCCGAATTCTAGTCTAACACCTCAGTGCCCATGTGACATTGGTGGACATGATTGTAGGAGCTGTTATGGTTAAGGTTAGCTGGATATGAGTTGGCTTTCTCACCCAGGTAATGGATGTTACTAGTTTCCTTTCTTGTTTGACTTGAATGATGCGTATCTTCCTTCCTAATATGAAGGCCCCAGATAGGACCGGATCAGACGCATCAGTGAGTACGTCCCGAGGGTTTTGATGACCTCAGTAGATACCTCTCGGTGGTCTCATAATATATTGGGTCGACACCCTCGGTACCTTTGTGTTCTCGGGAATCTTGGTAGCTTCGAGAATTTTGACACAGGGGTGTAGGGGATAACCATGCTGAGGCTAGGGATCTCGATCCTAGCTGAGGGCCCATCAGATGCCCCCCAATTCCTGGAGGCCCTTGTTCTTTACGATGCCGAAGGAATTTATTATTTGGTGTGTCTTTTGATCTTCGGTGATTACCATTCCCCTTTTTCTTGGGAAACAAGACGGCGGTCTTGGAAGTCGCACGCATGTCATGTCAGTTCGTGCTTTCATAATGGGCGTGCCGTCAACAGATTATTAATTAGGTGTCATTTCATCTTTATGACTGTTACCCGAAGCTACACGTGGCGAGTTTGTATCATGTCTTACTAGCTAATCCAACACCAGCTCAACTGCCTACTTAGGTAGTGGGAGGACACGTGGATGGTCTGGATGCGGCTCAGTGGATTGTATGGCTGGACTCGTCTCTATAAATATGTGAGGCTATTTAGATTTCCATCCATTTGCGATTTTTCTCTTTGCCTTTGTTGTTTACTTCTACAGCTATTCTGGGGTCATCTCCGACAGCTCTAGTATCTTTTTCGACGGTTCTGACTGTTGTCGCGGCATTCTTATCGGCATTCTCAAAGTTCTTACTTGGTTCTTACTCTGGTACGCTTTACTTTTAAGTGTGTTTTGCTTCTTTCCAAAAGATAGACTCTTGTTTGTTTTATCTCTATTTTTTTCTTCCGCCTTCACCCTGGACTCCACTGGAGTTCTGTTCGATTTTTACCTAGTCCAACTATATGGCTTTCTACGAGCTCATAGGTGCTTCATGGACCTCCGCTCGATAGGCGGTGACTTGTCTTTTTTGTCTTTAGTATTTGACGACCTTCTGTCTTTCATAGGCCCTTCGGTAGAAGTTATCCTTGCCCTCGGTAAGATGGACACTTCTTCTAATGCCGCCCTGTCCTTGAACTTTAATTCTCTTCCTTCCCAGTCAGTCTGTCCGGATCATCCTGAGAGGGCTACTGCCACCTCTCGGGATCCTATTTCACGTCACCTAATAGCTAAAACCTTCCCTTCCACTCTTACCTCTGATGATGTAGAGAAATTTAGGAGGTTATACGACATTCTCAAGGACATGGTTCTACATGCCCCTAGGCCGTCAGAGCGTGCCTGTCACATCCAGCTCGAGGAGGTCTATCTCTATAAGCAGGCTTTGGCTTCCGGCCTCAGATTTTTGGTTGCTTAGTTTGTTAAGGATCTCCTCCTCTGTGTCGGCCTGACGCCTACTCAACTAATGCCAAACTCGTGGAGGATTGTGATCGGCTGTATAGTCCTCTGGGCAGCTTGCAGTGGCGGGCGAGACACCCTCTCTGTGTCGGAGTTCCTATTCTGTTATCAAATGGTTGAGAAAGAGAAGGGCTGGTGGTTTTTCACGGCTCAGGATAGCTATAGGAACTTGGTCACAGGCCTTCTAACCTCCCACAAAGGTTGGAAGAGTATATTTTTTTACGTCTCGGGCAATAGTTGTGAAGCCTGTCCATGAGACAACAAGGTGGAACAAATGGTTCATTTTAGCCGAGTTTGGGGTAACCTGGACTTTTCTGGTGAGTAGTTTTCTATTGTAGTTCCATTTTCTTTTCTTATCTTCTCCCTTCCTCTTTTTGTTCATTTCAGCCCTCCTTGAGCCTCAACTTTCGGCTTCCTCCTTCAACCAAGTGGCAATTTCCTACCCTGTGCATGATTTCTCAGCTCTGGTTACCCCTGAGGCTCTTTCTCGCTTTCCTTTTCAGCCTCGATTTGACAAGGTTGCTGCTTCGGGAAACTCAGGTGTTCTCCCCGAGGTGGAACTTGTTGGGGGCACAACTGCGAGTATTTGTCGTTTTGGAACTTACTCGGGCGTCGCAATTTTTTTTAATTTGCCAGCTATATTTTGCAGCTAAGTCGAAGCCGGACTTGAGGTTCTTGTTGAAGAGGGCCCGTGATGCCCGTGAGGGGGGGCCAAGTCTGATAAAGCTCCCTCTGTTGAGGAAAGCTTAAAGCCGATAAAGGGTAAAAGGTCTAGCGATCTGACGGCTTCTACTCTAAAACGCCCAAAGGTTCAGGCAACTGCTTCAGGTAGTCAAGGGGGCGTTGCTCAGTAACCTCCGAAGAAGGATCTGGCAGCCCCAAGTGCCTCGGGTGGTGCCCCATCTACTCCTCCTCCGGTTCCTGCCTCCGTACCTATCTCTTTCGGGAGCCGTCAGGTCTCCAGTGCCGAGGCTATCATTCCTCGGACAGACAAAGGGAAAGAGCCAACAGAGGATACCTTTGTGAATAATCCAGACTACGCTTTCAGGAAGATGACTGGTATTGTTCCGAAGGCTGACCTCGAGGCTCTTCTAACCATGAATTCAGGTGCTCTATACTAGAGGATGGTGCTTGATTTAGCCGAGGTATTTTCCTTCTAATTCCTTGTTTTAGTTGTTTCGTCTCTTTTTTGTTTTGTACTTATTCTAATGTTCACGCCTTTTTGGCAACTAACATCTCTTGTGACGGCCAACATTCAATTTCAAAGGGTTATTGAGGATGTCGCTGGTTCAAATAAGAAGAGGGTTGTTGCCTTGCGATCTAAGAACTCGGGCCTTTAAACTCAGTTGTCTGAGTCTGCGTCAAGGGAGGCCAACATCCAGTCTGAGCTTGATTCGCTCTGTGCTGAGAGGAATGACTTGGCTGACAAGCTCCGGACAACCATTAAGGAGTGAAGGGTCTAGATTGACAAGGCCATCGAGGCTGATGGTAGGGTGGCGATAGCCGAGGAACCCTTGTTCGAGAGAGGATTGAAGCCAAGGAAACACTTTCCACCTGTCTTCAACAGGAAAGGGATTCGGCATGGGCAGAGATTTGTGGTTCGCTCGATTATGCCATTGAAGTCTCAAACTATTACAGAGATGTCTTAGAAGTGTTTCGTCGCTGAGCCTCTCGAGCATACCTAGAGGTTGACTTTTCAGGATTTGTTTTTGATGATGACTCTAAATCTCCTGTGAAGGCTAAGGTTGTCCAGATTGATGAGGACAAGACTAAGGTAGTGGAGGTCGTAGAAGACAAGTTCGTGGAATAGATTGTGCTTCCAATGCTTTTTCTTGTTATCCCTCTTTTTTGTAACCATCTTTTTGTTAATAAAAATTTTCCGCACATCCTTTTGTTAATATCTGTGCCTAGTGTGGTAAGTTAGCTTAGTCTCAGTCGCATAGGGCCTTTGGTAAGTGCTAAGTCATCCAGTAACTTTCAGCTTTTAGGGTTCGGCCTAATAAACTAAGTCATTGAGTAACTCTTGGCCTCATGGGATCAGTTGAACAAACTAAGTCATCATATGACTCTCGGCCTCACGGGGCCAATCAAATAAATACCTTTCAAAGTCGGATTCAATTGTGCTCGAGAAGGTGCCCTTTATTTATTGATGCAGAGTTACAACTCCTTTAGGGATAATACTTCCTTAGGTGTTCTGCGTTCAAAGGTCGGGGCAATGCCTTGCCTTCCATGTTCTCTTGATGATATGAGCCAGGCCTGTTAAACTTGACAACTCATAACGGTCCTTCCTAGTTTAGTCCAAGCTTTCCATTTGTTGGGTTCATAGACGGGAGCATAATCTCCCTCAGGGCTAGATCTCCAACTCTGAATTTTCTCTCATCGACTTTTTTATTGTAGTACCAGGACATGGAATTCTGATGGATTGTCATTCGAGAGGCGGTCTCTTGTCTTCTTTCTTCCAACATGTCTAAATTCAGGTAGAGATTCTCCTCATTCCTGTTCTTATCCACCCTAGATACTCGGTATGTTGGTAGGATTAATTCTAGCGGGGTCACCACCTTTGACCTGAATGCTAGTAGGAAAGGAGTTTCACCCGCGGGGGTTCTGACTGTTGTTCGTTATGCCCATAAAGTTCTTGGCAGCTCATCAGGCCAGTTTTCTTTGTAAGCCTCCAGCCATGTCTTTATTATGTTCAAGAGAGTTCAATTGGTGACCTTGACTTGTCCATTGGCTTGTGGGTGACCCGGGGAAGAGAAATGATTTCTTATCCCAAGATTCAAACAAAACTCCTTAAAACAAGGGTTGTCGAACTGCCTACCATTGTCCGAGATTAGGACTTTTGGGATGCCAAAACCACACACTATAGCCTTCCATACAAAGTTTCTGACATTGGCCTCGGTGATCTTAGATACAACTTCTATTTTAGCCCACTTGGTGAAGTAGTCGATTGCTACGATAATGAACTTGAGTTGTCTTTTTTCCTTTTGGGAGCGGCCCGACTATATCTATCCCCCATTGTGCAAATGGCCACAGACTTGAAATTGGTGCGAGATCTTCTACAGGTCGGCGAGGCTTATTTACTAATCTTTGGCATCAGTCACATTTTTTAGCGAAGTGTGCGGAGTCGGATAGCATGGTTGGCCAGTAGTAGCCAGCTCTGACAAGCCGATGAACCATCGATCTGCCCCCTGAGTGGTTTCTGCTGATTCCTTCATGAATTTTTGTCATCACTAGTTCTGACTCGGTTGGGCTTAAGCACCTTAGGTAGGGTAGCGTGAGGCTTCTTTTGTAAAGAACTCCGTCTAGTAACGCATACCGTGAGGTTCGTAATTTGAGCCTCTAGCTTCTATGCAATCATCAGGCAACCTACCTTCCTCCAGGAATGCCCTGATTGCGTCCATCCACGTCAGATCTCGTCTGTGACTCCCACTGATTTTTCTTTGGAGATGGCAATGCTTGACATTGCCAGATATTCAATCATCATGTCCTCATCCTCCCCAAGGACTGAGGCTAGTCGAGCCAATCTATCTGCTCAATCGTTCTGCTCCCGTGGAACATGTTCAATAATGAACATGTCAAACATGATCATCCATGCCTGCATCACCCGCAAGTATTCTACCATCCTTTGCCCCCTTACCTCATACTCTCTGAGGATTTGGTCCACTATCAGTTTGGAATTGCTCTTGACTCTTACCTTTCTGGCTCCAAGTTTATGGGCTATCATGAGCCCATTGACCAATGCTTCATATTCTGCTTCATTGTTGGTTGTTTTAAACCTAAATCTGATGGCATATTTCAATTCTTTGTCTACAGGAGAAGTCATTATGATCCCAGCTCAGCTTGCCTTGTCTGTTGAGGACCCGTCGGCATTCAATAGTCAACCATTGTCCTTAGTGAGGTTTGTTTCCTCCGATTTCTCATCATCGGTGGATGGTGTTAACTCAGCTATGAAGTCGGCGACTGCTTGTCCCTTCACCGCCCACCTCAGCTTGTTCTCAATATTGAATTCTCCCAATTCGATTGCCCCATTTTATCAGCCTGTGCATGCCTGAGGTACTTGGTTGCTGTAGGGCATATTTTAGGGGTTGGTTGATCATTCAGCACTATAACCGCATGAGCCTAGAAATATAGGCGTAGCTTCCTTGTTGTGGTTACTACTGCGAAGGCCACCTTTTCGATCTTGGGATAATTCTTCTCTACCCCGGCCAATGCCCTACTGATGTAGTACACGGGACATTGTTCGCTTCCTTATTCTCTTTATCAAAACTGAGCTCATGATGGAATCCGATATAGCTACATACAAGAGCAATGAGTCATTGGGCTCGGTTCTACAAAATAGGGGTAGACTAGCCAAATGTCCCTTTAGTTTCTAAAATGCCTTCTCACACTCAGGCGTCCATTCGAATGCTTTTCGTAGGAGCTGAAAGAAAGGAAGGCACTTATCTATTGATCATGAAATAAACCTATTTAATGTCGCTACTCATCCTGCGAGTTTCTAAACATCCTTTGTGTTTCGAGGCTGTTCCATTTTCAAGATGGCTTCCACCTTCTCGGGATTCACCTCGATTCCTCTTTGTGAGACCATAAAACCTAAGAATTTTCCCGTCGACACTCCAAAAACACATTTCACTGGGTTTAACCTCATCTTGAACTTCCTTAGGGTGTCAAAGGTTTCTTCAAGGTCCGCAAAGTGGAGATTCACCTTCAATCTTTTGACTAGCAAGTCATCGACATACACCTCCTTGTTTCTCCCTATTTGATTTTTAAACATAATATTAACTAGCCTCTGGTATGTGGCACCCGCATTTTTTAACCCGAACGGCATTACCCAATAGCAATACAATCCTCTGTCTGTGATGAATGAAGTTTTTTCTTGATTAGGCCCGAACATCTGAATCTGATTGTATCCCGAGAAGGCATCTAAGAAGTTGAGAGATTTGTGGCCAGAGGTAGAATCCACCAATGTGTCTATCCTCGGCAAAGGAAAACTGTCATTCGGACAAACTTGGTTCAAATTAGTGAAATTGACACATACTCTTTTTTCCATTTGTTTTCTTGACTAACACAACATTCGACAACCATTCTGGGTAATGGACTTCCCTTATAAACTTAGCATCTAAAAGTTTGTCTACTTCTCCTGCAACCACCTTATTTCAGTCTGCCACAAAATTTCTTCTCTTTTGTCTCACTGGTTTTGTGGCTTTGCAAATGTTCAATTTGTAAACTATGACCTCAGGATCAATGCCAGGCATGTCTTAGTACTTCCAAGCGAAGACGTCGCGATGCCGGGATAACAATCTGATAAGCCTCTCTCTCTGAGCTGGTCCGAGGAGGCTTCTAATCCAGACTTTTTGATCAGGTGATTGGCTATCCAACGGGACTTCCAAGAGATCTTCCACGAGTTCGGGAGTGTGGCTAGTTTTCTTCTCTTTTTCTTCATTGACAGTTATTGCCTCTTCTGGTAATATCTCTAAAAGAGAGGCACTGTAGCATTCCCTCGCCATAGTCTAGTCGCCTTTGACTACCCCAGTTCCGTGTTCTGTGGGGAACTTCATCATCAGGTGATAAGTAGAAGTTATCGCTCTCATCTGATTCAATGAAGGTCTTCCCAGTATTGCATTGTACGTTGACAGGAAGTTGACTACAAGGAAGGTCACTTCCTTGGTGATTTATTGTTCTCTAAGCCCGGTCGTGACCAATAGGGCTATGAAGCCTAATGGGAAGACTTTATCCCCTGTGAAGCCTACTAGGGGAGCCCCTATGGGTTGGAGTTTGTCCTCTGGGATCTTCATATGCTTGAAGACCGGAAGGTATAAGATGTCCCCACAGAACTGCCGTTGTTTAACAATACTCTCCTTGTTCTGTACCCGACAATCATAACTATTACAACTAGGGGATCGTCGTGTGGGTATTGCAGACGTGCAGAGTCTTCTTCAGAGAATGTGATTGAGGGGTCGGGTCTTCAAGCTAGTTTTGTCGGTCTCCCAGTTGTATAGACATCCTTCCCCTCGGCTTGTTTGCATTTCTGCATATGGGCTTTCCTTGTAGAAGTATACTCCCCTCCTCCGGCGAAGCCTCTAGCTATCACTCGGATTTCGCCTAAGGGAGTGATGCCTTCTTTCTCCTTGGTGGCGGGTTGATGAGGTGTTTCCTTGGTCTCGTCCATTTTTGGACCTGTCACAAATCTCCTCAACCTTCCTCGTTGTATCAATTCCTTAATTTGTTATTTTAGATCGAAACAATCGTCTGTTTCATGACCGTGGTCCCTATGAAAGCGGTAGTACCTCCCTTTTGCTCTCCATGCCAGAGGGGCCTTCAGCTTCCCAGGCCACCTGAGGGCTGGGTCATCCCTGATCTCCATTAGGATGCACTCCAAAACTGCGTTCAGAGGGGTGTAATTAGGGAACCGAGATTTAAGTTTCCCTGCCTTCGACTCGGGTTGGCGGGCATAGTTGCTTTCCCCTATAGATTAAGTGAAACTGGATGACCCATCTATCCTTCTTTTCTTCTCTGACTCTCCTCCGCCTCTTCGTGCAGACATCGCCTCCTCCGCGTTCATATGTTTATGTGTCTTCACCATCAACTTTTCCTAGGTGTTGGGTGGAGACTTCGATAAAGAGAACAGGAACCTCAACAGTTGCAATTCCCCCATTAAAACGGTTAGGACCACTTTGTCATTGGTGTCGTCCGCCTGCAAGGCTTCTTTGTTAAACCAGGTGATATAGTTTCGCAGGGATTCGTCTCATTCCTGTTTGATGTTTAAGAGGTAAGTCATAGGCGTTCGGCAACTTTGTGCACTTATGAAATGGCTAACAAACGGTTTGCTGAGGTCCAAGAAGCTGTAAATGGACCCTGGTCTCAACTTTCCGAACCATGAGCGAGCAGGGCCTTTAAGGGTCAATGGGAAGGCACGACACATGATTTCGTCCAGTAAGGCCTGGAGGTGCATTAGTGTTTTGTACTCTCTAGATGATCAAGGGGATCTTTTGTCCATTTGAATGCTTCCATCTGAGGGGCACATAACTTATGAGGAAGCGAGCATTTCACCACTCGGACCGAGAAAGGAAGTTCAATCCTCCGAACTAAGTCCTCAACGGTCGATGGTTCTTTTTCCTTCATTGTCCTCATGACATCTTCAAGTTGATTATGTACTTCTCTAAGCCATTCGTTCATCAATGGGTTTCCTGGACTGCTTCCTTCTACTCAATTTTGGTGAAGGTGTTTTTCATCGTGATGTTTTCCTGGCTGATGGGATTCCGTTTCCCCTACTCGTTCCTAGTTCCTGTTTCCTGATGGGGCGGGATTTTCATCCCAGAGTCCTTCGCGGCTCTCCCGTTCTTATCAATCAATAAACCTTTGTAGGAGTTGTTGATTTTATTGAGCAACCTCCTCAATGACCTTAGTGAGGTCTCACATTTGCTGCCCAAGGTCGGGTTTGTCTCCTTCATTCTCAGCATGTTCATTTTGTTCGTCATGTGCGTCCATGTTTCTCTGGTTGTTTCTTCGTGCATCCATGGATCTATTCTCCACCATGCACCCTTAGTCGAAATGAGCCGTTTACACCACGGTCCAAATTTAACACTCGGGACCAACCAGATGAGCGCAAGGTTTTGAGCAATCTTGTGGTCCTGCAGAGATAAACAGAAGAATGGTCACAGCTGGTAATCGGCCGATTGCACTCTGACGATCAAGTTAGAGAACTTCGAAGATGAAATAATAAGCAATTATGAGCAGGTATTGCTCATACCTTTCTTTGTTGTTACTGGCTCATTTTATAGCTTTCACCTTCAACATAGTCCCCAGATTCTAGTCTAAAGCCCCAGTGCCCAGGCGGCACTGGTGGGCGTGATTGTAGGAGCCGTTATAGTTAGGGTTAGCTGGATATTAGTTGGGTTAACTGGATATGTGTTGGCTTTCTCACCTAGGTAATGGATGTTACTAATTTCCTTTCTTGTTCGACTTGAATGACGCATATCTTCCTTCCTAATTGAAGGCCCCGGATATGGCCGAATCGAACGCATCGACGAATACGTCCCGAGGGTTTTGATGACCTCAAGAGATACCTCTCGGTGGTCTCAGAAAATATTGGGTCGGCACCCTTGGTACCTTCGTGTTCTCAGGAATCTTGGTAGCATTGGGAATTTTGACACAGGGGTGTCGGGGTTAACCATGCCGAGGCTAGGGATCTCGGTCCTGGCTAAGGGCCCTGAATGTATGCCCGAATGTACGTTGGTCTCAGTCCCACCACTGTTAACCTTGATGTTCACCACATGTGGAGTAAAATGGGTAGGAAATAGACATTTCATTTAACTCCCACCCATTTTATTCCAGGTGCTGATTCTATGTCGGGGGTGTGAGCCTCATACACTTTCTGTGTGGGACCCATACTCAGAGAATGGTGCATCCTGGGCACAAAATTTTCTCCTTTTTATTTCATATATGATGTCCCCTCATGTCTTGGACACCAACCCTTAGTGTCCTAGATGTCAAATGCAAATGTCCTCTTCAGTAGGGGTGGGCATGGGCCGGGCCGACCCAAGCCCGGCCCGAAAAAGCCCAGCCCGAGCTAGGCTCGGTGAGGGCCCAAGGCCCGCACTTTTATTGAGGGTCGGGCTTGGGCTTACCTCGGCTTGGCCCAGCCCCGACCCGAGGCCCGCACTTTTATATATATAATATACTAATTATTTTAAAATTATCAATAGTATATAGCTTAGTTGATAAA
>JAOXJP010229535.1:0-10933 GCA_025762735.1 Platanus orientalis | reverse complement strand
CATGTAGCCGACCCCAAATAGTTGGGATAAGGCTATTTGTTGTTGTTGTTGTTGTAGTGGTTTAATTTGGATGGTAAAAAACATTACTATTAAAGCTCCAAAACTTCTACCAATTTGGATGGTGAAAATGTAAAAGGATTTGGTTGTTAGAATAAAGCAAATAAATTTATAACATTTACCAACAAACATCGTTTTAGTTGAGTGGTTAAGGGCATAACATTTTTGTATTTATACGTCTTCACTCCATTTCAGGTTGCCCGAACTTGGCCTAAAGCCCGAATAATTACAATGGGCCGGGCTCGGGCTAAGTTCGGGCTTAAGCTAGGCTCGAGCTAGGGTTTTATACTTTGGGCTGGGCTTGGGTTGACCACTACCCACCCCAACCCGGCCCGATTAACAGCCCTAGCACAATCCCCTTGTTGCTGAATGTCGACGACATCATTCTTACTAGAGATAAACCTGCTTTTCTTCAGTGATTCATTAAATGCCTTAGCAATGAATTTGCTATGAAAGACTTAGGATTTCTTCATCACTTTCTTGGTATAACAGTTCAACATTTTGATAGTGGACTATTCCTAAGTCAAGTCAAATATACCTATGATCTACTAGAGCGTGCTCAAATGAAAGATTGCAAACCAATCTCAACTCAAATGGTGACTAAACCAACCTCTCCCACTATTGATAAACCATTTTTCGATCCTCAACTTTATAGAAGTATTGTTAGTGGCCTTAAATATCTTACTTTTACACAGCCAGATATTGCATGTAGCATCAATTATGTTTGTCAATATATGTAGGAGCCTACTAACTTCCACCTCCAACTAATCAAAGGGATCCTCCGTTATATTCATGGCACCATTGATCATGGCATTCGCCTTCTCTCCAAGAATCCACTGGTTCTCTATGGATTCTCAAATGCTGACTGGGCAAGTTGTTTAGTAACTCAATGCTCCACCACTGGTTATTGTACTTACGAGGAAATTGCATTTCTTAGAGTGCTAAAAAGTAACCAACTGTGGCTCACTCAAGTGCTGAAACTGACTACCGAGCTCTTACATCTACAGTTGCGGAACTAGCATGGATTTCGTTCATTCTAAGAGACATTGGACTTTATTTATTTCAACCTCCTACATTATTTTGTAACAATGTCTCTGTCCTCCACATGACCATCAATCCAGTCTTTCATGCACGAACAAAACATATAGAAATTGATTATCATTTCGAGGGAGAAAAAGTGGCATTGGGTTCTTTAACTACTCGCTTCATTTCCTCCAATCGCCAAATAGTTGATATCCTCACAAAGCAACTGCCACATAATTCATTTGTGCCAAACTGAGCCTATGGACTTCATTCACCCCAATCTAGCTTTCGGGGGAGTATGGAAAGACAAGGTGTGAAACAATTGCATATGAAAATGCATTATATGGAAAGACAAAGTGTGAAACAGTTGCATATGGAAAGGCCAATGAGATTAGAATCTTCTAGGCCATAAATCCCTACAACATCCAATCCTTTCGAATCCTCCATTTTCTATGCTTTGTTGTAATTGTATATTCTCTGAAATATACAATGTAATTGTATATTTCTTCAGATAGTTTCCAAATTATTTAAGGAAACTCATTAATGACTGTTGCAATCCTCCCTCTATAAATAGCGGATGAAATGTATGAATACTCACTGCAATTGAGTGAGCTACTAAGCTTCAATAACCATTGTTAAAACTGTTTGAACACAGTTCTAATTTTACACCACAACCTTGACCTTAAGAAATATCTAATTGTATCTAAACAAAATTAAAACAGAAAATTTTTCGGCATATGATAGAACTCCAAAGAATCTTATATTCACAAGGGTCTGTTCCATTGCAAATTTCAGGTTTAAAATAGGGTGATGTTGTTGCGGGCATTTGATGCACACTTGATTTTAGGGAGTTAGATAACAGGTGATTACATGATGAGAGCACTAAGATCCTTTCTGTATGTTATAGAGAGTTACTTAACCCACCTCTGCCCCGTCCACCCCCACCCCTCTCCCCACAACAACAACAACAACAACAACAACAAAAAAGGTTTGTCACTTACACGCTTTAACTACACACCCTGAAACTAATTATCAAACACCTCGAAGGTGACATAGGTGAAGTTCAGTACCTTCTATGTTTCAGTTAAAAATGGACCAAAAGTGATGAGGATTGCCTTTGAATTACAATAGAGCAAATTGACAAGTCTGCGACTGTAACTATATCTTTTTCAGGTAACGACCCAAGAAATACCGAAAAATCAAATGCCAATCCGAAGGATAAACATGCGTCACTATAAACTAAATTCCAGCCATTCTCAAAACCCAGAAACATGAACTTGCACCCAATAAGACATAAATTTTACCAATTTAAATCATTATTTACCAAAAATTCGTCCGAATAGAAAACCCAATTAGCAGATCTAAGAGAATAAATCTAAACTGACCTGCGTGACTTCTGCCGAGGTGACCCAGATAATGACAACAGCGGCAATGAGGAACAATCCAGCCCTGTACCTCCAACCCATCACAAATCGAAAGAAAAAAATAAAACCCAAAGATCTGTCTGTCTCTTTCTCCCTCTAGATCTTCAACCCACTTTTCGAATCACTAAACCCACAATAAAATTCGAGATTCAAAGATCAAACACCTCGGTTCATCGATTTATGTGCGTGTCTGATTATATAGTATTCATCGACCTTTGCTCACCCATCATACTCACATTGCAAACAAGGCCCACCCACTTCATCCAATCAATTCTCACCATTCATCCAAAAAAAGAAAAATAGACCCATTTCAGCTCCCAATGAATTGCTGAATCGGGCTTTTCCTTCCTTCCACTATTAGTCTTGTCTGCATTTTAGTCTTGTCTGCATTCAATCCAGGATCTTGTCTGGAATTTGGACAATATAAACACTCTACTTTGCTTCCTATTCTAGCCCATGAATGGTGAAACAGGATTCATGTAGCGGATTCCAAACAGTTGGCAATCTAGACGGTGATGAAGGTGGTGATTGAATGTTCTTCATCGATTATCCAGTGGGACCAGTGCTGTTGGGAACATTACACATGCTTTTGCTTTCCCATTAGTATTCTTGGGCGTGAAGATTTATGGCTAAAAAGAATAATGAAGTAATTCCCCAAAACGGGTATAAAGAAGAAATATTTAGAACAAAGTATGTCAAGAAGTAAGAGCCTTTTTGACCCGTTTATTATTTTGTACTTGCTTCTTTGTTTCCATTCTTGTTTGCTGTGGGGAATCTTAAATTATTGGGTCCTCCTTTAAGTAAAATGAGAGTTACCTTTTTGGCTAGATAGTCTAAAAAAATTATCACCATTATCAAGCAAATGCCAAACGCCCCTTAGCCCTTAGCTAGGGCTGTCAATGGCTGAGTACGAATGGGATATGCCAATGGGATATAATTCGAATATTTTGTGGACATTTAAGACAATAATAAGGACAAGAGATGGGGTGCTGGCCATTGGGGGAGGTTTTAGCTTCTTTTTCATTCAAAATGAGTACATGAGATGAAACATGGGTTAGGGTTAGGGTTAAGGTATTCATCTGTTGTATTCTACAGAGCATAGCCTAGAATATTATAATATAAATATTAATTTAAACGGATATACAAATTTAACTGAATAATCAAATCAGATATATATGCATCTGTATTGCCTTTAAGCGGAGCAAATATGAATCATATACAGATAATAATCAGATAGGTGATAGCCCCATCCTTAGCATGAGTGACTAGCATTGCCTCCCCAAGAAAGAGGTCTGGGGATTGAATCTCCTTGGCAGCATTCCACAATTAATTAGGTTAAAAAGTAAAGACCATACCTTGTGTCCGAAGCTACATAACCTATAAAATGTCCCATAACTCACCATGACTTGTGTTGAGAGGATTGGGAGTTGGAGCCCATAATTGGATTGGTTAAACCTAAAGGACTAACTATGTTAAAAATCAGCTTGAATAGATGATCACAACTATTTGGTTTTATTATATACTAGTGAATGCCCTGTGTAAACACGGGTGAGTGTAGACACGGGATTACTCATGTATGTATGATTTTAAAAGAGGAAGTAGAGTTAGAAGTAGGAGATGTGATAGTTTTTAAGAGAGAGAAAGATGTGGGTGTAATATGGTAGTTTTAAGAGAGAGAGAGAGAGAGAGAGAGAGAGAAGTGGGTGAGAAGATATAGGGATATAAGAGATGTGGGTGAGAAAAAATAGGGATCAGGGAGGAGTAACCGCTTTAGAATCTAACTAACAAATAGAACATTGAAGAGGGAGAGAGATACATGACAATTTTCTAAAAAAAACTAAGAAATTAGGAGGGGTTGTCCACATAGGCAACCCTTTGCTTTAGTGTATATAGATTCATATAAACTACAAAAAAGAAAAATGTTATCAAAGCTCCAATTATACTATATATAGAAATCATAATGTTGTTAATCATGTCTAATCATACTGATATTTATTTGACACAGGTAATATCTTAGATGAATGGGTCCCATTTAAGAAACATGAACATTCTACAAGGAATTTAGGTCTCACCACTAGATATGTCCCATTAAAGTGATTCTATATGCTAAAAAACAACATGATGCCATGATTTTAAACCTGAATATAAGTTTTTTTTCACCATGCAAATTAATTTAAGGTTGCAATCATTTCTATTGGTTTTGTCTTTATCTTTCAGTAGCAGTCGTTAGATCTTAAGATCTAACAATTAGGAATTGTTTTCGGATTTAAAAACTCCTCTCTACATGGGAGTCATTGGATGGCTAATGAAAGAAAAACCCTGATTTTAAATTAGGGAAAAAGATAAGGAAGGGGAGGCAGCCGCACATAAGGTCTTTTTTTCTTGAGTTTTCTTCAACGGTTTGAGACTGTGAAAGAGAGAGGATATATATGAGGAAACATTGTAGATTTTTAGGTTGCAAAAATCACACTTCTCTGTATAGATTTGCATTATCATAGTGAATAAATGTTTTCATAAATCTTGGTGTCTCTTATTTTTCTTTGATTTTATCATATTTTATTTATTTTTCTTATTATTCGTACTGGAATAATTGCTGCGAGACACAGCAAGTGTATCAGAGTGTCGGGTCAACAACAGAGGTTAGGAATTAAGAATAAGTTCTTAATTACATGAGTATACTGATGGGAGGAAAATGATTCTCTATGACTAAGTTCAAGGTAAAGTCTTTTGATGGGAAAAATAACTTTAGCCTGTGACAAAGTATAGTTAAAGACATCATAGTGTATCAAGGGATAATCAAAGCACTATCAGGCAAGGAAAAGAAGCCGACATTCATGTCTGACAATGACTATGATGAACTTGAGATGAAAGTAGTAAGCATCATCTACTTATATCTCGCACCATAGGTAAAATACAATGTTTTGAATGAAACTTATACTCTAGGATTATGGAAAAAAAAAATAATTTATATATATTAAAATCACTCACAAATAAATTGTTCCTGAAAAAATAATTATATCAATTGTGGATGGATGAAGGAACTAATATTTTGGATCATCTTAATATATTTAATAAACTTTTTACTCAACTATTAAGTGTTAAGGAGAAAATTAAAGAGGATGACAAGGTACTTCTTTTGGCTTCTCTTTTAGCTTTCTTTGATAAAATCGTGACCACATTATTAGTTAGAAAAGACACTCTCAATGTTGAGGAGGTGATTGCGGCTTCATTAGAGACTGAAACACTCCAGAAGCCAGTAAACAATACCTAAGCAAAATGGTTGGTGGCTAAGGGTGAATTAAGCCACCAACGTAGAAGAAGCAAAGACAAAGGGTTTGGAAATAAAGAGAGGCCACGCTTGAAATCAAATGAAAGGAGTAGCAAATTTGAGTGATATTATTGTAAAAAAGAAATGACACATGAAAAGTGATTACAGAAAAAATCCAAAATATTTAAATTTTTTTTTTTTTAAATCTTCAGATCAAGCTAGCATGGTAGTAGATAATTTAGATAGTGATGGTATTATTCTCTTAGTCAGTACAGGTAAGAATTATCTTACTGAAATATGAATTTTAGATTCTGGTTGTTCTTATCACATATGCCTTTTTAGGGAATGGTTTAATACTTATAGTCCTTATAATGACGGTACTTTTCTAATGGATAATAATGAGGCATGCAAAACCATTGGAATATGAACCATTAAAATAAAAATTGTTTGATGGCATGGTAAAAACACTTTGAGATGTTAGACATATCCCAAATTTAAAGAAAATTTAATTCCAATGGGTGCATTAGACTCGAATGGATATACCTTTACGAGAATGGGTAGAGTCCTTAAAGTCACTAAGGAGGCTATGGTTGTCACAAAGGGGAAAAATAAAGGAAATTAAAACAAGTTGATAGGGAGTATAGTTACAAGTGGAGCAACTATAACTACTTTTGTTGATTGCAATACTGGTGATACCATTCTATGGCACATGAGATTAGGCCATATGAGTAAGAAAGGGTTGTTAGAACTTCTCAAACAGAATTTGCTTACGAGGGTGAAAACATGTAAACTTTGTTTTTGCAAGTATTGTTTGCATGAAAATAGTGTAGGGTCAGCTTCAAGACAGCACATCATACGAGCAATGAAGTTTTACAGTACATACATTATGATGTGTGGGGACTCATAAGTGTACCATTCGAAGGTAGAGCTGTTTACTTTATCACCTTTATAGATGAATTTTCTTAAAAGGTATGAGTTTATTTTATGAAGAAAAAATCTGAAGTTTTTATCAAGTTCAAGCAATGGAAAGCTAAAGTTAAAAAACAAATAGGAAAACAATTCAAATATTTAAGAACAGAGAATGAGATGGAATGTAAGGATAAGGAGTTCCTCAAGTACTGGAAGGATGATGGCATTACAAGACACTTTACTACACCAAATGGACCACAACAGAATGGTGTAGCAAAAAGGATGAACATGACACTTCTTACAAGCAAGTTTGCCTAAAACTTTCTAGACTAAAGCACTTGATATGACATGTTTTATTGCCAACAGATCACCATAAAAAAAGATTGACTTCAAAATCCCATAAGAGGTTTGGACGGGTAAAATAATTGATTATTCAATTCTTAAAATATCTGGTTGTCCATCCTATGTTCATGTGTAGGAGCAACAACAGTCAAAATTGGATCCAAAGTCAATGAGATATATATTCCTTAAATACAAAAAAAGGGTAAAAGGCATATAAGAAAATCATCAACATGGATATTATGTTTGACGAAGAGTCTATGTTGAAAGGCAATAGGGATAAAAGAAATTGGGTGGTCGATTATTATGCTAGTGAAATTTTAGTCCATGTGAAACTAAAAGATATAACATGGCTAAAGAGGGAAGAGAATACGGTAAAATCTTCTCAAGGAGAGTCTTCTAGCAGGAAGGTACAACAGTAGGAACAATAACAAAATCTTGCTACAAGCAGGGATAAAAGAACTCATAAGGCGCCAATCAGGTATGGTTTTGAATATATGGTAGCATTTGTATTAGTTGTTGGTGGTGGTGATCCATATTGTTTTCAAAATGCTATTAGTTGTAAGGATAATAAAAATTGGATGACTACAATGATAGAGGAAATGGAGTTACTATACAAGAACAACACTTGAGAATTGATTGAAATACCAAAATATAAAAAGGTGATTGGCGACAAATACGTGTATAGGAAAAATGAAGCAATATCAGAGAAAGAAGGTGAAAAGTTTAAGGCTCAGTTAATGGCAAAAGGGTATGGTCAGGAAGAGAGAAATTATTACCATGAAATATTCTCCCTAGTAGTAAAACATACCTTAATCAGGGTGATGTTAGTCATTGTTGTTTTATATGAGCTACTAGAGGGGCTTAAAGAACAAGGAAAAAAAGAGTTTGTTTGTAAGATGAACAGATTAGTTTATGGGCTCAAGAAATCTCCAAGACAATGGCACAAGCATTTTAATTCGTTCATGGTGCAGATTAGGAGTCAATATGACAATTGTGTTTATTCTAGAGTTCTTAAGGATTGTTCTTTTATTCTACTGATGTTATATGTTGATAACATGCTGATTGCTGCAAAAAATAAGTATAAGATTGATTTATTGAAGTCCAAGTTTAGCACTGAATTTGATATGAAGGATCTAGGTGTTGCTAAAAAGATCATTTATATAGAAATTCAGAGGGATAGAAAAGCCAAAAAGCTTTGGGTGTCTCAAAAATGATATATGAAAAGGTGCTAGAGAGGTTTTAATATGCAAAATCCTAAACCAGTAAGTTTTCCTTTAGAAAATCACTTCAAATTATCTGCTAGCTTATGTTCTACTATAGATGAAGAAATAGATGATATGTCCCAAGTGTCATACGTTGGTGTTGTAGGAAGTCTTATGTATGCAATGGTATGTAGTAGGTCGGATCTATCACATATGGTCAGTTTAATAAGTAGTACATGGATAATACATGTAGAGAGCATTAGAATGTTGTAAAGTGAATTTTAAGGTACTTAAAAGGTACAATAGATTTTGGCATTTTATTTGAATAGCACAAAGGAATAGGACATGTTATGGGCTATGTTGATGTTGATTATACATGTGACTTGGACAAGAGGAGGTCTACAACTAGGAATTCCTTTACTCTTGTAGGTGGACCTATTAGATGGAAAGCGATGTTAACAACTAAGGCAGAATACATGACATCCATTGAGGGAGCCAAAAAGGCTTTGTGGGTGACAAGTTTAGTCACAGAACTTGCGTTGAAGCAAGAAAGGTTGGTGTTGTATTGTGATAATATAAGTGGAATTCATTTAGCAAAAAATCAGATTTATCATTCTAGAACCAAACACATTAATGTGAGGTATCATTGGATACGGGATTTTATCACTGATGAAAAGATAAATTTGATGAAGGTTTATATAAAGAACAATGCAACTGATATGATGACAAAACCGATTACTATGGAAACGTTCAAGCATTGTTTGGACTTGACCAATTTAGTTTATTACTAAAGATTGTTGGAGCCACCCTTATCAATTGGGGTGGGGCACCTCAAGCAAAGCAGGTGTAGTGCTACATCATGTATTAATGTAGTACTAACGAGTTGTATTGCACTACGACAAAAGACAAAAAACTACAAGTGATCTTTTAAGGGGTTAAAAATAAAGCCAATGTTAGGAATTGTTTTGGGATTTAAAAGACTCATCTCTACATGGGATTTGTTGATGATGGCTGAGAAAAGAAAAACCCTAATTTTAAATTAGGGAAAAAGATAAGGGGAGGCAACCACACATTAGGTTTTTTCTTAGGTTTTCTTCAAGGAATTGAGAGTGAGAGAGAGATGGTGTATAAGGGGAAACAATGTGGGTTTTCAGGTTGAAAAAATCACACTTCTTTATACGGATTTTCATTCTCATTGTGAAGAAAAGTTTAATCATCTCCCGTGGACGTAAGCACATCGCCAAATCACGTAAATCTTGGTGTCTCTTATTTTTCTTTGTTTTGATCTTATTTTATTTATTTTTCTTATTATTCGTACTAGAATAATTACTACAAGGCACAACAATTGCATCATATTAATTTTTGCATACATAATCTCTTAAGTGGGACCCATTTAGCACTGAGGCTTGCCTCTTTGTGAATGTGATATACATGGCAACAAATGGGCCTAAATCTTTCCACTACTTGTATATATCCCAAGACCAAGATTGTGCTTCTTAATATCCAAAAAATGTTCACCAACATTTTGATTAGTTGCCACGTTCTATAAAGTTAATTGAATATTTCAACATTTTCTCTTTCTTTTCCCTTAGTATTTTAGTTGTTTCTTTGAAATTTCAATGTGGTAACAATTAAAATCTCTTTTTATTAGGGTTTGCTAATCAATATGTTCATTCACCTCCTCCCATTATATAGGAGTGATGCAAGACAATTGTAGTTTTATACTAGTAATATAGTGGAAGTAAAATAAAATAACTTCTTATCTTAATAAACCAATGACACTCTAATCAAAAGTACTAAATCAACAAATATGTAAATGAATTAGATTCTATTAAAGGGTAAGAAGCAATAGATTATTACCTCAAATGAGCAATGGTTAAGACGAACATCATTAATTATATAGATGAATACTAAGAAATTTGTCTGATTGATCAATATAGAGAAGTATTAGAAAAGTTAGCATGAATTAAACTTTAATTACCCCACACTAGCGATAGTAAAATAGTAGATCTCTGATGGAAAAACTCAGCAACAATTACATTTATTAATAAAACCTCTTTTCAAAATAAACAACCTCACATTATTAACCAACTATTATGTAGTTTGTAAGTACCTTATTTTAGCGTAGCTCCCAATTTCCAACGATTCTCTTCAAATGAGTAGGCGGGTAAAGCAATCCCCAACTTCTTTCCTTGATCCAACGAATTAAAGGTGACCCCTATCCCCTTGTCCTCTTTATTTTGTCCATTTATTTATCTATTTTTTAATGAAAAGTAGTATTTTATTTCTCAAAATATTATTTTATATTTAAAAATATTATCTATGTATTTACACCTTAGTTTTCATCTTTTTTAAATTAAATTTTATTTTGTTTATTTATTGTTTATAATTTTTTACATATATATTTATTTCACTTTCTTAATATTGTTATTATTATTCTTCTTTTCAACTTTTATTTATTTATTAATTTCTTTTTCAAAGGATATCCAAAAAATGTATGTTGCCTAATGTCCCTGCACCATAAGCTGACACATGAATTTAGTGCCACTCTAAATAGGGAGCAAATGTTCATTTAAACCCTTTTTTTATGGCTTTAACCTTATAAACCCCATTTTATGGGTAGCTAATTTATTTTATTTTATTTATTTTGAAATTGTTCTTACAGTTTTACCCCTAGACACCTCACCTTTTTGTAGGGACACATGGGG
>JAOXJP010229534.1:0-10934 GCA_025762735.1 Platanus orientalis | reverse complement strand
ATTATTAATTAAATAATTAATTAATCATGCTTATATTTTATGTGAATGGCTTTGTCAGGACACATATTTCCAACACTTTGGATGTAAAATTGAATCATGGCCTCTTAAATATCTTGGTCTCCCTCTAGGTGGATATCCTCATTTGAGTTCTTTCTAGGATCCTATTATTGAAAAGGTGGAAAAAAGATTGGCATCATGAAAGAAAACACATATTTCCCTTGGTGGTAGAATCTCTCCCATCAAAGATATCCTTGTCAATCTTCCAATTTATTATACGTCGGTTTTTTCCATTCCTTCAAAGGTTTACAAGAAAATTGAACAATTGCAAAGGAATTTTCTTTGGGATTGGGGTGAATCTAAGAAAGATCATCTTTTAAGTTGGGACATGGTTTTCAAATAAAAAGAAGAGGGAGGCATCAGGATTGGAAATATAGTTTTGAGAAATAAATCTCTTCTTGAAAAATGGATTTGGCGGTTTAGTTTGGATGCTAGCAATCTTTGGCATTCACTAATACTCAGCATGGTTTGGTTCACAATGTTCTAAACACAAACCCAATAACAAATTACAAATCTTTTGCCCTTTAGAAGAAAAAAAATTCATTGTTGTCTACCACCTCATTTGTCCTCACCTTTCTTTAATCATTAGCAATGGCAATAATACTAGATTTTGGAAGGATGTATGGATTGGGGATACTCCCATTTACATTCGTTTTCCTAGACTTTTCTGTATTGATATCAATAAAAATGCTTCCATTTATGAAATTTACTCAAACTCTCCCACTGGTCTCTCTTGGAATCTTGCATTTTTTAGGATCTAAGATCTTACAAAAGGGATCTATTCTCATCTCTCTCTAATTCCCTTGCATTATTCAGGCTTTCTCCTTCTTCCCCAAATATATATTCTTGGTCCTTAGATCCTTCTAGTTATTATAACATTAAATCATTCTTCCATTTTTTGTTGAGCCTATAGCCTACTCTCTTTTTCCCTTCCAAACTTGTATGTCATTGCATTCCCCCCCTCGGGTCCGTGCTTTTATTTGGATTTTCTCTTTCAACAAAATTAATACAATGGACATTCTTCAAAAGAGGTGACCTTCTATGGCCCTCTCTCCTCATATATGCGTCATTTGCTTATTAGATGTTGAATCAGGGTCACATTTGTTGCTTCATTTCCATTCTCTAAAAAAAAATGGGATTATTTCTTATCCTTGCTTCATTTGTCTTAGGTTATGTCTAAAACCTTACTTAATCTTCTAAACCAATGGAATATTCATTTCTACCATCCTAGATGTAAAATATTTTGACTTGCTCTTCTCCATGGCATTTGCTGGGGCATTTGGAAGGAGCGAAATCGAAGAATTTTTATGATGCAGCAAAGTCCTTTAATGAGAACATTGACGCCATCATCTTTGAGGTTGCTTCGTGGGAAATGGCGTATCTGGATTTCAAGGGCCTTTGTATTGGTGATATTAGCAGTGATTATCTTTCCAGTATCTTCTACTAAGGCTTATGCCTAGTGCTTGTATTTTATGAGGCTTTGCGTCATGCATATGCTTCTTGTATCTCTATTTCCTTTTCTCTCTTTTAATATAATCATTATTCATAATTAAAAAAAATTAGGAGTTCCACAATTACGATATCATCCTTTGTGCATGTTGTCAAAGGACCATGTTATCATATCTTGCAATTGTAATTTTCAAGATCTATTTATATTTATTAAGTTTAATTACATCTCTATACATATAATGAACAAGGAAGTTTCTAATTTAGGTGGCATAACTTGTCCAAATTCTAATCTTTTTTTTGTGGTAATATTGTCCAAATTCTAATTTGTTGTTCCAAAAACACTCAATTGATTAATCATTGAACATTTGTTATGACATCCTATAATCTTGCCTATCAAAACTGCAACCCATCAAAAGGATGGTCTTAGTTGAATATGAAATTAACAGTCTCCTACATATATCCTCTTACATCTCTTTGAGCCTTGTGTCACCCCTTAGATTTTTTAAACTTAGTATATGTGTCACATAAAAATGTGTCCAAAAGGTAATGTATCCTTATGTGTTGCATCGCAAAGGATCCAGACTTACACATCAACAAACACTATGACTAAATCTCCTAAAAATACAGCAATATAAAGAAACTCAGTGGACCATATGAAACATGAATCCCACATCAACATGATTTATCTAAATCAAAATTTAAACTAACAAATGAACTCGTGCGAATTCACATGAGTAGTGTTGTTAGGGTTTTATATGTTTTTGTTTGTCCTCCCTTCTCTCTCCAATTTTTTGTAGCATATTGTGGTTGATTACCTTTGGTGTAAGAGAAAGATAGCGGGTCAAAATTTCTAGTAACTTCAGTTATAAATATTTATCCTAAACTCATATACAAGTTTAATTGAGGAATTGTTAGAGCTAAACACATACCATTAAAGATTGACCCAAAATAATATTAAACCCATTTTTTAAAGTTGATGTATGAAATATATTTGTTCTATTTCGACATAATGAAAAACTAGATCTCCTCAACATCTGGACATGCACAAATCCATTTTGTAAAGGTCTATGAAGTATGTTTCTTGTCTTAATACGCTATGAAAAAAATATATCTCCTTTGCATTTAGGCATTTGTAGCATGTTCTTTATCACTAATAATGATGCAGTGCGACATGTGGTAGCACATGATTTTAGGGTGGATATAAATTTTGTTAGAGAAGACAGAAAAACAATTACTAATAGGGTTTAATATGATTTCAATTTTATTTAGAAAGGTTCTCTTTTGTTAAGTTTTTGGGTTTTATTATGAATATTTTTATTTGTTAAGTGTTGGTTTTTAGTAAGAGAGAGGTTTTAAAAGATTAGGATTTTATTTGGGTTCAAAAGGAAAAATTTGCATAAATTAGGAATTTGAAAGGTTCTGCACAGTGTTTCTTTCAGATGGCTTAACTTTTCACACAGATTTCCAATAAATGTGATTCTTGTTGCGTTAGAAGGAAGACTTCAAGGGCAATAATTTCTATTTCACGAAGGAGTTTCAAATTTGACCATTTTTAAAGTGCAAATCTCACTCCAAGATGATGCGCATGATTGGAATCTTTTCATACAAATTTTTGGACAAATTTCTTTAGATTTGTTTAGGGTTTCTATATTTTGGTTCTTTAGTCTATAAATAAGCAACAATGTATAGAGCATTATAATTCATTAAGTTATATAATAAAGTTTATTAGTTGAGATTTGTTCTTTGCTAATTCTTGGTATTTTCCTTTAGGAAAAATCAACAAGTCCTTATTCATGATATTTCAATTTTAAAAATCAATAAGTTCGTAGAAGCTTGTTCTCAATTTGTTGGTGAGATTCATCCCTTATGCTCGGACTGCATCAGTTGGTATCAGAGCTAGCATTGATTTTCCTATACCATGCAAAGGAGATGTATAGATGTTCATGAAGTTCCTCTAGATGAAGTGCACGAGCATAATGATACTGCCTGATTAGCTCAACAAATCAAGGTGTTGAACCAACAAAGAACCGCCATCCATGCTGTGGTAATTACAATTCAATGCTAGAATCAATCACCAAATCCACGTTTCGTGGAGGAGGATGTCGACAATGATCGAAACAATCCCTTTGTTGATTATGGACTAAGAAGGAGGCCAGCGATTGAAAACCTCATAAACTAACATAATTCTAGGTGATGGGAGTCCATGTTAATGATGGAGATCCTTGAATTCCATGAGAGTTTACAGTCCAAAGAGTTCCTTGATTCGGTCTTTACTATAGGAAAGGAAGATAGTGAAAAATAATCTATTGTAAGTGTTCCTTATAGAGAATCATTTGAAATTAATGGTGATTCTATATTTTGGGATTCAAAAGATTTAGGTACAATTTCATCTTTACCTATTTGTTATGATCCTATATATGATAATGATGGTGTTATCTTTGATTAACCTATATATGAAGATGAGGAATTTAATGAATTATTGGAGATGAACTGTCAAATTTCTATAAAATACGATGATCAGTTGCCAAAGATGAAGGATTCGATGTTGGTCAAGTATGAAAAGCATTCATGTCAATCCCATCATAGAATACTTCCTACAATGATTAGTTTAGAGATTTGAGCGGGAAAAAAATAATTTGGATGCAACTTTGAACATCTGATGAGGTTAATATCAAGCATTATGATGATCATTTTGATGAAGATGCATCAAATTGGAGGATAATTTTTTTCTAATCGAGGGAGAATGTGTAACACTTCATATTGCAGTTAATGAGTAAAACCATAAGTTTACCCCTGAAAAGGTTTAGACAGACCTTAGGGTGGTTTAGGAACCCTTTAGACTAACTTAGAAGTATAGGAACCTAAGTTGGACCACAAGTGCTCAAGTTTGAAAGTTTTCCCAAGTGCGTAATTAGGGTGACTTCATGGACAAACCTATATAAATCTTGAGACAATTTGAGATGAGACATACATATTGGAAAGGTCAATGAGTCTAGTTCCCAAAACATGAAACGGTACATGAATCTGAGTTTTTTTAGAGAAAGTTAAGGTCGTTTTTTCTCGCCAAGATTAAAGCTGAAAAAACCAGTCTCGAAACCGGGATGGGGGTATCCACAATCGGTCGCCTAAATCTGGGATGAGTCAAGGGTCATTTCCAAAACCCTAAAATTTTAAGTTATGTAGCGTAATCGGTTGCCTATATCTGTAATGGGTCGCAAGGGGTGTCTGTGATTGGTCTCCAAAATTCGAAATGGGTTGTGGGGGATGTCTAGGATGGGTCCCAAAACGCCCAAATTCTAGAAAAAAAAGGATTCCTTCTTTATTTTGCATGAAATCCTTTTGGAAATGATAATCTCATACAAGGACTACTATATAACATCATTTTCCCTAAAATATATAGATTACACCTAAGGAAGGAAGAGTTAGAGAGATTATAGAGCCTTGGGAGATAAAGTGGAATTTCTTCCCTAATTGGGTAAATTCCACTCTCAACCATGAAATTTTTTCTAGAATAGCATAATTTCTTCCTAGATCTTCCTAGTTTTATCATTCTAATGTTAGATCTACATTATTTTACTGAGAATGTAGGGAAAGGAAATGAGGTTCTTCTTTAAGATTTTCTTGGCAAGTAAAAGAATAAACTTGTTCTAAGTAGTTATACAAAGCTTATTCTCTTTTTTTTATAAGTAATTATAGGTGAAGACGGGTTTTGAACCTAGGTCTATGGTACAACACCTACAAACTTTACCAACTTAGGTTCTTAGAAGTCTTGTGATGGTAAAATCTTGACTTTATAAATGTTTTTTCATATGTTTGTAAAGCCTATTGCTAGGATCTTAGAAACCCTACCTCTTGTGGTGATTTGTGATGAAATCTTGTCAATTTTTATTAGGATCTTAGAAATCCCTATTTTATACTATGAGGAAAAGCGAATTTACATGTTATCTATATGTATTTTCTTAAAATGATAAATCTCATGTATTGTGAATACTTGTTAATTAGGATTCTATAACTCTATAGCTTTCATGAAGGATATTGTAGATGACTTAATTGATTTTCCATGACTAGTGTGATTATTTAAGTGGGTGATGAACATCTTTTAATTATGTTAGTTAAAGAGGATGCTAAGGGATAACTATGAAGCATGTTGATCTTCATGTAATGATACTAGCATATTGTTATATGTAAATTTCTTAAGAAACTTTATGGAATAATTCAATTAAGATATGCTTAAAGATAATGAATGATTAAATGACATGTAAGTTTAATTATTATCTAGGCCATTATTCGTACCTTGTGTATAGGTTTGATGATGTTGAAGACATATGTAGGGTTGTGTGACTTCCCTCATTAATAGGGTTAAAGAATTAGGTTATTTATAGATTTATTCATGTTGCATATATTTTTTTTATCTTTATGGCATATTTATATCATGAAAACATGGTTGCCTCTTGTATTATGATTGTATAATATGTTAAGTAATGGTAAGATAAGATCAGATGGATAAGAATGGACAATATTTGAAATGAGTAAAGGATAAGGAGAGTGAAATAAGATAACTAAGAAAAGTAAAGATAAGTGTTTAAATAATGAAGGTTCCACAATTGGGAGCTAAATGATGACTAGTGTTAAGTGAAAAGTAAAAGTAACTAAAATATAAAAGATAAGGAATATGACAGCCTTCTCATTAAAAATACAATTCAATGGCAAAGTATGATAACCCTCTTATTGGGGTATAATTCAATAGTATGATGTAAGTGATGGCCCTCCCATTGGGGTAAAACAATGGTATGCTGGTCCTCCCATTGGGGTAAAACAATGGTATAATGGCTCTCCCATTGGGATAAAGCAATGGTATGATAGCCCTCCCATTTAGGGTATCAACAATGGTATGATGGCCATTTCCATTGGGGTATAATGCAATGGTACGATGGCGATTCCCATTAGGGTATAATGTAACGGTACGATAGCCCTTCTCATTGGGGTATAATGCAATGGTATAATACATCCTCCATAGGGTATAATAAAATGACGACCTTTTCATTGAGAATAAATCTCAATGGCAAAGTATGATGGCCCTTGCTAATGTGGAATAATACAATGTGCTAAGGTATAAAGTAATGTTGAAGATCCCACTATTGAAAAATGAAAAGTATGTAAGAAGATTAAAAAAGTTATAAAAAATAAGTTATGTCAAGAAAAAATGAAGAGTTCATAAACTATATAAAGGAATAAAATGTCAATATAAGCAATAAAAGCATAAAAGCTCTAAAAGTAATGAAAATTTTGTAAACTATGTAAGAATAAGTAATATGATGGCTCTTCCCATTGAAGTATAATGTAATGGTATAATGGCCCTCTCATTGGGGTATAAACAAATGTATGATGATGACCCTTATGGTTAGGAATAATACAATATGTTAAAATATAAGTAAATATAAGAAAGTGTGTAAGTGATGGTTCTTGTTATTGAGGTTATAATTCAATATGCCAACAACCCTTGCCATTGGGGAAGAATACAATATGTCAAAGTATAAGTGAATTGAAAGGCTTTACCAATGGGAAGAAAAAAATTATTATAAAAAGGAAAGAAAAGTTCATAAGGAAGTAAGAATATTAAGAAAAGAATGGAAAATATAGAAGTTTCGAAAGCAAAGTTATAAGTCATGTAAAGGAAGAAAAGTATTAAGACAAGGAAATAAAAACATCTAAGTTTCATAAATAAGAAGTTCATAAATTTAATAAGAAAAAAAGTTTCACGAAAGAGAAAGAAAGTACATAAACTACTAATGAAGATACAAGTTCTTAATACGAGTAAGTAAAAAAATGTTAAGGAATGAGTGAAAGCTCATAATCTTTACAAGAATATAAGTTCCTAACTATGTAAGAAAAATGAAGATGTATGATGGTCCTCCTATTGGAGTACAATTCATTGTTATGAAGATCAATGATAAGTGTTAAATGACTAATAAAAAGTGATAAGTAAATATTAAGATAAGGACAATAGAAGCTCATAAATGATAGGTGAAAACATAATGAATGATAAGTAATAAGCCAAAATGTGAATGATAAGTACCAAGGCAATGATAGACTTGTTGAATATAGAAGTAAAAATTTATGTCTCATTATACAGTGTTGTTATAATTGTTAATTGCTTAAGAATGATACATGTCTAACTTAAAATGATTTGTATATGCATTTTCATATTAGTAAAGTATGGTCTATGCAAGAAAAATGAATAAAAATGCTCATTGGGATGTACACTATGTATTTTTACTATGGATGGATTACTACTATGTGATTGTAAACACATATTGTTATGTATGTTGTCATGCAAATATAATATAAGAATGTCATGTATAAGTAAAATCATGCATATTGTCATGCATAGATAGTAGAAGAATGTCATGTATATGGTTCTGTAGATGTGATTTATTCTTATTCCACTACACATATTATGTGTAAGGTCAAGTTTTTGAGTAACCTACAGAATAAGGTAAATGTGAAAAATTTATAGTGATTAGAATATGGATCCGATTAATAGACACCCGGTTTCACGCATAAATAAGGTTATGAAATTTAGGGTCGTTACATAATGATGTAATACATGTGGTAGCACATGATTTCAAGGTGGATATTTTTCAGAGAAAAATCAAGATAGAAAAATAGTTACTAATAGGGTTTATTATGATTTTATTTTATTTAGAAATGTTCTCTTTAATTAAGCTATTGGGTTTTATTGGGAACATTTTTATTTGTTAAGTATTGGTTTTTAGTAAGAGAGAGTTTTTAAAAGATTAGGATTTTATTTGGGTTCAAAAGGGGAAATTCTCATAAATTCAAAATTTGAAAATTTTTGTGTAGTGTTTCTTCTGGATGGCATAACTTTTCACATAGATTTCCAATTGATGTGATTCTTGTTGCATTAGAAGGAAGATTTCAAGGGCTATAATTTTTATTTCATGAAGGAGTTTCAAATTTAACCATTTTTAAAACGCAAATCTCGTTCCAAGATTTTGCATATGATTAGAATCTTTCCATATGAATTTTTTGACAAATTTTTTTAGATTTGTTTAGGGTTTCTATATTTTGGTTCTTTAGTCTATAAATAAGCAACAATGTAATGGAGCATTATAATTAATTAAATTATAGAATAAAGTTTATTTGTTGAGATTTGTTCTCTGTTAATTCTTGGTATTTTCCTTTAGGCTCCGTTTATTTGCTCGTAAAGTGGGTTGAAAACAAACTTTTCAATGACAAAAGTTGTTTTTAGACGTTTGTTGATTACGAGGGAAAAGACAACCACGACCATTTTATATGCCAAGGGTGTATTTCTTTTAACTAGGAAAGGGTCATAAGTTTCTATACGAGGGAAAAAGCAACCACGACCACAAGTCCTTGATGAAAAACAAATAAAAAAAAGGAATAATCACACTAAGTGCCCTCTGCCCATCGATGAGGACTTGGTAAGTCATTTCTTCTTCCTTCCTTCATTCTTCTCTTTATTATTTTTTTCTCCTTCCTTCTTCTTCCTCTTCTTCTCTCCCTTTTTTCATTTCCCCTTCCCTATTTCTTCTGATTTTGAGTTTTTTTAATTTTGTGTTGCCTTTTCATTTTTAGCAACAAAATCCAATCATCAACAAGCTTTTGTGCTTGGAACGAATCTACAGTGAATAATTTCACAAAACACAAAAACCACTCATCATTTTTAGCCACCAGAACGAATCTAAAAGTGAATAATTTCACTGAACACAACAAAATCCATTCATCATTTTTAGCCACCAGAATGCAGAAACCCTAGAAACGACACCCTAGCTGAAAGATATATTTCACAGCTAAATAATTTTTTGTGCTTAGAATGAATCTAAAAGTGAATTGATAGTATTTGTGCTTGGACAAACTTATGTGCTTGGAATGAATCTAAAAGTGAATATCAATTTCATAGATGAATTGTTTTTTGTGCTTGAACACAAACTTTTTTGTGCTTGCAACACATATATGAATCATTTTTTGTACTTGAATACATGAATTTTTTGTGGTTGGATTATTCACAAATAAATTGACAGTGCTTGAATCACGAATCTAAAAAGTGAACCATTTACATGGAGGAGTGAATCATACACCAAACTTGCTTGCAAGAGAGGAATATTCTTGGTCAATGTTCTTGGACCCATTCTATGCCACTAAAACTCAATAAAATATCCTTTAGATGATTATCAAGGGAGGACTACTATTGCTTTATAGTCCAAGACCCTCAATTCTACCAGCAACATAAAAATAAATTAAATGATCAAAATATAAAATTGAGTTTTCACTCTGATTTGGTCAAGTTTACTATTCAACAAGTTGAGTTGAATCCAGTTTTGATGAATTAAGTTTAACTCTCATTAAAGATGTTAAACTGGTCCAGGTCTATTGTAAAACCAATTTTGGTCAATTTGATTTAATGCATCAGTTAATGGATGATCTTGAGGCATTTAGGGGTCTGGGTTTATTAGAATATGCATTGATGCTCAATAATGAAAAAAAAAAAAAAGAGTTACAAAGATGTTCATAAATCGATGATATTCAATATTTTTATGGTATATTAATTTATTATTTTAAAACAATTTTCTTTATAAAATATTGTTTAAAACAAATGCTCGAAAACTTTTCATAGTTGTTTTATGACCCTTTCTACAAGTTCAAACAAACACTGGAAAACAATTTGAAAGTAAAAGTTTGTTTTACCTCCATTCTATTTTACCCTGTGTCAAAGTTTTACGAGCAAACAAATGGAGCCTTAGGGAAAATCAACAAGTCCTTATTCCTAATATTTTCAGTTTCAAAAATCAACAAGTTCGTGGAAGGTTGTTCTCAATTTGTTGGTGAGATTCATCCCCTATGCTCGGGCTATATCAGTTGGTATTAGAGCTAACATTGATTTTCTTACCCCATGCTAAGGAGATGTGTAAGTGGTCATGAAGTTCTGTTAAATAAAGCACGAGCGTGATGATATTTTTCAATTGACTCAACAAATCGAGGTGCTGAACCAACAGAGAGCCACCATCCATGTTGTGGTAATTGCAATTCAACGTTGGAATCAATCACCAAATCCATGTTTTGTGGAGGAGGATGTCGATAATGATCCAAACAATCTCTTTGCTGAGTATGGACCAAGGAGGAAGCCAATAGTTGAAAACCTCATAAACTACCATGATTTTAGGCAATGGGGGTCTATGTTGATGATTGAGAGTTTACAGTTAGAAGAGTTCTTTGATTCGGTCTTTACTACAGAAAATGAAGATCATGAAAAACAATTTATTGTAAGTGTTCCTTATAGAGAAGCATCTAAAATTGATTGGGATTTTATATTTTGGGATTTAAATTATTCAAGTTCAATTTCATCTTTACCTATTTTTAATGATCCTATATATGATGATGAGGCT
>JAOXJP010229533.1:0-10934 GCA_025762735.1 Platanus orientalis | reverse complement strand
ACCAAAGATCCTCAACCTACAATAATTTGTAGGAGTGTTAGACCATACCCCCTTAGGTGTCTTACATCATAGTCGATGGAGACCTATTCACCAAGTAGCAAGCTTTAAAAATTTCCTTAGCCAAAATTCATTTCTATGTCCAACATTAGTGAGCATATAATGAGCTCTCTCAAGGAGTGTCCTGTTCATGTGTTCTGCTACACCATTTTGTTGCAATGTGTGTCTAATTGTGCAATGCCTCACAATCCCTCTATCCTTGAAGAATCTTTCGAACACACCTGAATAGAACTCCAAACCGTTATTAGTTCTCAGTCTTTTGATATTTTTACCCATCTGCTTCTTAATCATTACCTTCCATTGCTTGAAGTTGAGAAAGACTTCATCCTTATGCTTCAAAGTAAATATCCAGACCTTCCTTGAGTAATCTTCAATGAAAGTTAACAAATAATGAGAACCGCCCTTTAAAGAAACCTGGGATAGGCCTTAAAGATCAGAGTGGATGTAATCCACTATACTCTTGGTCCTATGAATAGCCAAACTGAACTTCACCCTACACTGCTTCCCAAATACACAATGCTCACAGAAATCCAACTTCCATGTTCTCTGACCACCAAGCAAGCCTTTCTTGCTCAACTTTGTTATACCCCTCTCACTCATATGGGCTAACTGCATATGCCATAGGCGGGTAATATCAAAATCTGTTTCAGTTGATGTTGATACTGCAACTGCACCTAAAACCATGCTTCCTTGAAGCACATACAGATTACCATTCCACTGTCCCCTTAATACAACAACAGCACCTTTTGAAACCCTCATAACTCCACCTTCAGCAGTACACCTACAACCATTGGAGTCAAAAAAACTTAAAGAAATCAGGTTCTTATTTAATTCTGGTAAATGCCAAACATCAATCAAGGTCTCAACTATCCTATCATGCATCTTGATCCAGACTGTTCCAATCCCTACAGTCTTACAAGGCATATTATTCCTCATCAAAACTATACTATCGTTCATCGCTTTGTAGGTTGTAAACCAATCTCAGTTTAGGCATTTATGATAAAAGTAACATAAATTAAGTATCCATACATCATCTATACATACATTATAATGAGTAACAAATAAAACATTTTTAGAACCATCAGAAGAATTTTCTTCTACAACGCTAGCAACATTCTTCTCCTTTTTCTCTTTGAGCTTTGGACAATCTCGCATGAAGTGCCCTTGCTTGTGATAGTAATAGCACTTGCCCTTTTTAGATCTAGACTTTGATCTAGATTAACCTTTATCACCTGAAGCCTTCTCCTTTATTCTCCCTCTTGCAAACCGACATTCTGCCTGCTCCTCACCCTCTTCCCCAGACACCTTCTTCATCAATTCCCTAGAATGCAAGGATGCCTTAACATCCTCCATGGAGATGATATACTTTCTATAGAGTAAGGTCATAACAAAGTATTCATATATAGGTAAAGAACACAAAACAATAATAGTTTGATCCTCATCATCAATCTTAACATCAATATTTTTTAAATCCATAAGGATTTTATTGAATTCATCAAGATGGGTTTTCAGATACATACCTTCTCTCATCCTCAATGTGTAGAGGCATTGTTTCAAATACAACTTGTGCATGAGAGACTTTATCATGTACAGGCTCTCCAACTTGAGCCACAACCCAACAGCAGACACCTCATCTACAACTTCTCGTAGCCCCTCATCTACCAGGCACAACTAAATTGCACAGAGTGCCTTGAGGTCGAGTTCCTCTCTATTGTCTTCCAACATCTTCGCAGGAAGCGTTTCCTTCCCCACCAATGCTTTGGTTAATCCTTGTTGAACCAATAGCGCACACATCTTCATGCTCCATAAACTAAAACTATTTTGCCCGTCAAATTTCTCTACTTCATACTTTGCAACCATGTTGAAAATCCCAATCGCAACCTAGGGCTCTAATACCAATTTGTTGTGTGGAAACCTAGATATGGGTTCCTATGCAACAAAGAAGAAGATAGAAAATAACACAAACAATAATCACATGGTAAGAACAAGACGATTTATGTGGTTTGGATTGAAGCCTACGTCCATGAGCGAAAACGGAGAGAGAGCTTTCACTGTGATTGAAAATAGAAATTACAATGAATAGTGAGGCAACACAGAAATTGAGAAACCCCCAAAACCCTAATCTCTATGGACTGGATTTGGACCCCAAATCAAATACAAAATATGGGTCAAAAAATTCGGCCAGGGGCTTCGCCCCTGGACCCCCATGGCAAAGGATTCACTTTGTTCACCTTTGCCCATAAAAACGGGTCATATTTGGGTCTTTTAAATTGTTATACAAGTTATATCTTGGGTTGGATACAAAGACACTAAACCAACAACATGGTTGGACTCTTTGGCCTACGTCCACAGGTGTTGTCCATTCTTCACTAAAATAAGAGAAATACAATAAGAAAATATCTTCATTAATTTTTTTCAATTCAATCCCAAGTTCCAAGAAAAAAATCAAGAACATGTTACACCAGTAATACTCTCTTGTGACAATGAAGAACATCATTCTCACCTCTCTCACAACCCACAAAAGACCTCATTTTTTCACTATGAATATACCCTTTTTGTCTTTTTTGGAGAAGAAAGAACAAAGCAAGCCCTATTTCTCTTATTTCTCAATATGATATATTAGAGAATATTTTTATTTTAAATTTAATCTTGTGGAACCCTCATATTGAGAGACCACTGACATTTCCATTGGATAAGGAAAACTACCCCTTTAAGTGAAGAAGCCCTTCCCTTATTGGTTGGAAATGTGCTAAAAACAATGTAAGTACTAATGTTTTGTTGCAATGAATACTATGCTTGATGAAGTTATAGCTGAAAAATAAAGTCCTATAATACTTTTACATGGAAAAAATGTGTGTAACACCAAATTTCATTTCCTCAAAGGGCTAAAACATTGACGTCAACATTACAGTTTTAGGGGCTAGTTTATAATTTGTATGGTGGGGACTTTAACTCCATACCTTCCTTCGAAAGTTTGTTAATTAATGCTACCATTATTATGGCAGCAAATGTTTGATTAAATATTTGTTACACAAATTGTAGATCAAGAAAACATGCATTAAGTAAAGGAAATAGAAGAGATGAAAGGTACATATATAGAATTTTCATTGATGTAGATTATACATGGCTGAAACATCAACCATATTACACTTCAAGCTTCTTGAAACTTAAGCCAAATACAATCACAACTCACCTAGTTGTGGCCATTAGTCCCTAATTCTTGTGCTCTTATATTATCTCTTTCGAATGGTGAAAAAGTTTGATGGACTTGTTGCCTTCTTGGAGAGAGGAAGAACCTTAGATGTGGTAGCTTGAAACTTGGAGAAGATAGTTACAAAAGCTTGAGAGGTGATGAAAGTACGAATGAAAAGTATCCCAAAATGTGTGAAATTAGGGTATTTATAGAGTGGCTAGTGACTTGGATGTAGACTCCTCGGACTCCAAGTTGTTGCTTGCTTGCTACCTAAAGTTCAGGAGTTTGCTAATTTGTTGTTCCTTATCTTCTAAAAGATTCACTGATGTGGTTGCTTGTGTACCTTTCATCACAACTTTATGCGAAGTCTGTGGCTGAGAATGAACTCCTTGTCCTTGAAGGAGTGTTCTATTGCTCTGGTCTAATTACTTGATTGTAGGATTTGATGAAACATTGGAAACTTGCTACAGTTTGAATCCTTGTTGGAGTAGGAATGTACTCTTTCAAAGACTTGTATGAAGTGGGAGTCTTGTGAACGAGTTGAACCATCACATTAGTCTTCTAGGTGTTTAAGGAGTCCAAAACCACAATGGTCATGGTTGCTAAGCATCAAACGATAAAAATACAACGAATTTCGGTTTTTGGATTCGTTATTTGCAATTGAGCCTTGGCAACTGACCTGTTCATGACTAAACCACTTCAGTCGCAAGCCATATATTTCTTTTGTAGATAGGGGTATTTTAATAATTTTATTAGTTGCATATTTTTATTTTACATCTACAATCAATGGCAAAGCCACATGGGGATGGGAGGGGGCCATGCCTCCCTCCCCCCCCAAACTTTTGAGAAAACACCAACCATACCATTAGAAAAAGGGGGCAGATGCTCTTTCCAGGATTTTGTATAGCTTAGCTTGCCATTATCCTAGTTTAAGTTCTTTTTTTTTTTTTTTTATTCACAAACTTAGCTTGAAATTTAAGCTTAGTTCATTGCACTAAATGAGTACAAGGCAAATTATAATGGGGTTGGTTTAGTATAAGTTCAAACTATTTAGATAATTGTATTTAATATAATTAAAAAATTTAATTTAGTAAACCTTAATACCAAGTTTCTTTTTAATTTTAATAATTTTAAATTAAGGTATCCGTGGGGCTGCAAATTTGACTTATGTAACTTCATATTACAATTTGGGCTGAAGTGAGCAAAACTGAATTGAGATGAGCCTAAGCCTGGTCCTAGCCTTGGCAAATTTAATGGCTAGTTTAAATCTAGTTCATCTTGTAGGCTGAAATCAAGATGAGCTCATCTTGGATTAGCTCAACTTATTTACAAATCTAGTAAGATATTCTACTATTGGGGGAAGGGGTCCTTTAATTTTCTGTTTGGTTGCATTTAATAATATTTAAACTAATAGACTCACTAATAAAGATGGAGCCCACCAAAGCCACTGAGGGTGTCAAATGCATAGGTTTTGTTTATATGATATGCAATCCGGAAAAAGATTTGTGAAGATATTGGGGATTCCACATTTTGTATTATTGTTGTCGAGGCACGTGTTGAGTCTAAGAGAGAACAAATGGCTCTTGTTTTGAGTTTTGTTGACAAAGATGGTTTTATACAAGAATGATTATTTAATCCTACTAATGTTAAAGATGCATTAGTATTGACTCTTAATGAAATATCCGTCATTCTTTTTTGTCAGTCTTAATATTCAAAATATTCGTAGACATGGATATGATGGTACAAGCAATATGCGTGAATACTTTTTGTTATTCATTGCATCTTGAGTTGTGTTTATAATATTTTTTTTGTACTATTATATATAGCAAAGTACATAGTATGTAAAAGAAAAAGAAAAATATTTAATCATAGTTTTACTATGAAACCCCCCCCCCCCCCAAGATAAATTCCTGGCTCTGCCACTGTCTACAGCATGCAATTCATCTATAGAGTATAATTTCATTCTCCGAAAGAGAGATTAATACTGCATTCCAGAACATAGGGTTGGTAGTGCAACAAAAAATCCCAATATAGTGGGGTTTGCATCACATGATAATAAACAAAGACACTGTTGAAAAACTACTTACATGTTTGTTGTAATTGAGGGCCTAATAATGTGGATTGCCTTCTCTGGATACAAGTTGATGGCATTAACGTGAGGGAGACCAGCATCATTAGGACTTATGTCATGATATGCTAAATCGCATGTGGGCCCCTTTTTTCTAGAACTAATCACAATTTCTTAACAGGTAAATCAATCTATTTGTGGAAGTTTAATATATAAAAAAAGCACTTCCTTATGATTTGGATGCATGTAACCTGCGCCTCCACCAGCTATATGACATTTGATCTCCATAACTTGTTGCCTTGGATTCCCATTTTATCCCCCTTCAAAGTGATACATACATTCAAGGCTCGGTGACACAGCCATGGTCCCATGTAGGGTATGAACACTTTTGGCAAGGCACCATGCTCCACTTTCACATGCAATTGCTGATGATGACATGAAACTCTCAACTAGTATTTTTTTTCTTTTTTTTTTTTTTTTGTTTAGGTGATTGTTCTCAATTAGTAGGTTCAACACTGTCTGTTTAACGGCATTCCACATGCTAGCGACATCTTTTTTTTCTTCTTCTTTATGATCAAGTACGAAGGAGGCAAGTTGCTGTACCAGGTAGCTAAGCGCTGAATGCAAATCGATCGACAGTAGCTTGATCACAATCTGATTGTATCGTTATGGGGTCGTCTCCCGGGGACTCTACGAGTTGCCAAGACGAACTGCTTTAGGGTAAGTGGCTCTGTGCAAGGACTCTACTGAGCTCATCATTTGCCCCATAGATATCCATGGGCCCAGAAGTCTACAATTGTGTTGGTCATAAGAGAGGAAAAGCCATGAAGCCAAGGTGGATTATGACATCTTTTCTGGCACTTATTTTTGGGGCTACAGCTAAGAGATGTGGGAAGCTTCTGCCTTTTCACGAAAGCTCACGAGACATCTTTTGATCCTGTCCATGAAAGGGACCATACCCCTATAACTAATGTAAACTGGTAGGACATGACCCAGGGCAACTTCTTCTAGTGTGGGGCATCCCTAATGAAGTCTTTTTTAGAAAGGTTCAGTTACTTTAAAGAGTGGGGTCTGCAATAGGTATGGGTGCTTTATTGAGTCAATGGACATCCAGATCTTGCTTTGAGCCTGCTACTTAGCTTTTGTCAATAAAAGAGTTCTCTCTTTAGAGGGATAGTTAGGAAAAGATCATATGGGTTAGTCTATCAACTAGAAAAGTGTCGGGCAATCGTGCTTGACCCTTCACTCATCTACGTGATCGTCAGAATAGAACCATTGAACAAATCTCTTGCAATGGATCCCACCAAACTTGTTTTTTCTCAGTTTCCTTTATGAAGAAGCTGGTTATTGTCCTTAATGTGAAACGTCATGACAAGTTCATGAAAGTGTTATTTATCAAGTCTGTCTGTTGTATTTTACAGGTAAGTTTGATTCGATACAACCTGTTGAACAGTATGGACATTCAGCATGAAACAGTCTAATAGAGCTGACTAACTAACCAATTTAAGCCATTTTCCCATAATTCACCAGAGAACTCAACCAATGCCAACCATATATGTCCCGACACAGTCTCAACATGTTCCAACCCTCTTAAAGGACTTCATATTTTTATTTGATATAGTAATGAATCCAAAGAAGAGCAAGAAAAATAACATTGTTGAATACAAACTTAGCAGTCTTTTGGAAATTGCCCCTGATCTATATATACATACATATTGAGAGAGAGAGAGAGAGGGGGGGGGAGGGAATGAGACTAAAGTGACACCATTCGTAAAAGAATGTTCTTCACATGATGGGCTTTGCTTTTGGATACAATAAAATAGAATTAGAGAACAACCCCATGAGCAATAGACATAATAATAATAATAATAATAATAATAATAATAATAATAAAACATTAATTTGTTTTTATTTCTTATTGTTGCAATGAGTCTGAAACTGGTTCACTTAGTCAACTCCAATTCTTCTACCGGAAAGAAAAAGGAACTTTGCCTAATCGTTAACTAAACTTACATGAACTTTTTAATCTAGGTTTAAATCAGTGAAACTCTGATTATAGAAACTGCACCAATTTTCTCAAAAGGCCAACCTATCTCTATGTCAATTATCATCTTTCCTAAAAAGATCTGCCGTTATCTTACAAACTTGCCACTTTTTTTGTGCCATTTAATTTGAAGGTTCCCCCCCGCCCACTTATTGTATTACATGGTTCTTTATTTCTAAACTGTTTCCATGCAGTAAATTATGGATTCAGAGAAGTTGGAAAAAATATATATTATATATTTAGAACATATTTATAGCCAATGAACATCAAACCATTACTTACAATTTAGTTTAGTGAATAACTCAAGTCATGAGAAACCTATAATTTGAATATGTAGCAGGAAAAACGATCTCCAAGCGCATTCAGTAAACTTGTTACAGGGAAGGATTTATACCCACCAGTGAATATGTTCATTTCAAACTGAATTTTATAGATGTTTCACCATATTGTGTTGAAAACGGAAGCTATCCAGCTCCCCTGTTTTAATGTATTCAAATGGTTTTGTTTTAAAAAAAATTTGCTTTATTTGTTTAGTCCCACATTGGCTGGGGAGGAAAATGTAGGATGATGCAACAAGAACATCAAGAAAGGGATTCCGGAATCCACCTTGAAATAGATCTTAGAATCCACAAAAGAAAAGAGTAATATTTCATAAAATAATTTCTATATTCAATATTACACCACTCAATCTCTTCCATGTTTATAAAGAATGTTAAAATCCTAAAAGACTCCTAATTGAAATTAATAAGACTCTAACAACAAACACTAATCCCGTCATATTTGATAACTACCTATTAATTTGAATATAACATTCTGAAATCAACTCAAAATCACAAAATCTTGGACCCTTTGGAAAGCTAACTCAATAAGCTTTCAAATGAAGCCAGAATCATACAAAATGGATTAGATTTAACCTACCAAAACAAGGCCCAAAGAACAAATATGGGATTTGATCTTTCACTGTCCTAAATACTAAATAAAACCTAATCTATTTATAAATAACCTAAATCTCCTAAATTTATAAAAACAATAAACCCTAAATTAACAATTTTAACCAAATAAAAGAAATTAAACCTAAAATAATCAAAATAAACCCAAATCTTGAATAAAGCATGCTTCACGTCTTGCATCAGAAAATGAAACCAGCATATATATATATGTAATCACTATCCCCTACCTCTTGTATTTGAGAGAACTTTCTCATGTATAGCAGCGGCACAATGAGGTGCACATACATCGCCCACATGCACATGCACGTGCATTGTCTTAGTTCGGGTGCGGATAAGGGCTTGGGTGCTTGAGATACACTTTGTGAAATTCCAGTCCCAACTATCCTAGAGGGGGGGTGAATAGGATGTTCCAGTTTTGATTGTCCTTTCTGATTTTTGGCTGACTAATTTTTTTAATTCAATTTTAATTATGTTTGGATAAGAACATTTTTTCAATTTTTAATAATTGTCCTAACACCCAATCACAACTTAGAGTACTATCATCCAAAGCAAAAGTTTAATGTGTTGTAAAATAAAAATGCACAGGAAATTCAATCACACACATGAACACATATGACAACCTTTCTAAAGTGGTTCGGCAAGCGTGCCTACATCCATTGCAGAAAGCTCTTCACAAATCCGATTAATTTTATTAATAAAATCAATAGATTACAATAGAAAAATTAATCATAAAAACCTTACACTTTAACCAATTTGGTGACTCCAGCAAATTGCGTGTCAAGCCCCGGTGTCTTCATCAAGGGTTAAATAATGCCTCTGGTGACTCTGGCGAAGGCACAAAATTTGCTAAAATATTTTGAAAGTCAATGGATCAACTTTCTTACATATAAATGCCTCTTAAAAGACATATGTTCCAGTTCAGATCAAATCAAATGAAGAGACAGATCTCTTCTCTTGATTATGCTTCTTAATAAATGGATTTTTAGTTATAACATTACAATCATTTAAATATTGTATTCATTTAATCAAAGTGCATGCACAACAATAATATTATGTAACGAATAAAATAAATTTAGAAACCGAATGAGTTAAATACCTGGAGAAATAGTCAACTCTCAGAGCTTTCTCTACGGATTTGTAGGTCTAATCCTATAACTACATTCTCCTACTTCAAACAATTTGTGCAAAATGTTCTTAACAGCCCCTTGGATGCAGCACAACAAATTTTCAAGAATCAAACGCAATAATGGTTCTCAGACAATTGTTTTCTCTTTAGTTTTTAGTGATTTTCAAGTAATCTCCTTCATTGAGTTTTTCTACAATTTTTTGTCCTTAAATAGGCCTAAAAACATTAGGGTTTCGACCCTCAAATAGTCACAATATCTTCAATTAATTCCAAGAATTGCAAGATTTAAATTTCAAAAAATTTTATTTCTGCCGCTGGGGACTGGTCACACTTTTATTAGGACGGGTCATGCCTAAATCATGACCAATCCTACATGATCGATCATGATAGAAACGTGACTGGTCCCAAATCCATGACCGATCCTGAATAAACTAGGACCGGTCCCAGAGTAAAATTTTTATCGTTCTCTACATTTTTTTACCTCGTCTTAACTTGGCTGGTCACATCCACATTTTACTTTTTTCAGTCAATTGTTTGTGTTTGATTCCCTTCACTTGTTCAGGAGATGATGTAAGACATGGAGACTTGATCTTGAGCACTTGAAGCTTCTTTCTTGTCCAGCAGTTGTTCACACACACTCATAACCCCACACTCTTTGACATGGAATTGACAATCATCAATACTTTGTACTTCACACATAAGTGGAGTCACATTAGGGGTCATAAGATTCATTTTTCATGTTCCAGATGAGGTCTCAATGTATCTAGGTCAATCATGGCTAAAAGGCTTGTGATAGGCTAGTAAGTGATCTTATCCACAATTGAGGCTCGTCAAAATCAAAATCAAATCCCCTGCAACAATCTTAAAGTAAATTTATTGGAAAACACCATTAAAGAATGACATGTTACTAAGAGTGGCCCACTTTTAAGTTAATAATATGACACATGTATTGAAACTCCCTCCCAAAATTGAAATTTGAATTTTTTTTTTGTACGCATGTCCTTTTTTACAGTACTTTCCAATTATATAGTAAGCTTGTGGCAGTAGATTTGCTCTCGTCAAGATCCAGTTTAGGATTGGAGCCAATTCATGAATGGGTCAGTTGTGGATAGGTTAGAAAGCATGTGGACAAAGCAAGTTTGTACCAAAGACCATAAATTCACCTTAGGAAAGGCCCAGTCATGGATAGGAGACTTGATTGATGTCTAGCCAAATGAGGACACATGTATGGGTAGGTGAAACCCATTATAAAAGGCCTATAAGTGGGTTTGTAACACATTCAAGAGAAGGCAGAGAAGGTAGGGGTGGGCATGGGTTGGGCTGGCCCAAGTCCGGCCCTCAATTTGGCCCGAAAAAGCACGGCCTGAGCTAGGCCCATCAAGGGCCCGAGGCCCGAACTTTTATTGAGGGCCGGGCTTGGGCTTACCTCAGCCCTACCCTGGCCCGGCCCAAGGCCCAAACTTTTACATACATAATATATATGTATTATATATAAT
>JAOXJP010229532.1:0-10934 GCA_025762735.1 Platanus orientalis | reverse complement strand
AATTCACTTTTTGGAGGTTTTTGATTCTCCCTCCTGAGTGGTCACATCAGGAGTGTGGTGCACTTGATATGGCACCGACTGTCCAATGGTTAGATAGAAAGAACTACACGTCCCTTGAGTAAAGGTACAAGATAAATGCTAGGATTATTTAAATTTCTTTGTAAATTTAATTTATAAAATATTGCACGTTTCAATAAATATATTGGTCGAATTGAGGCAATATATGCTCTGGTTTCTACATTTTCATTAAGTGTCATTCAGACATAAATCTACTATTGAGGCCACTAGCAACGTATCAAGATTTGACACCTCAGATAATAAAAAAATAACCTTCTGGGGTGCAGTGTTGGTGGAGTCGACATCCAAACAATCCTTAGCCCAAAATCTGGATACTTGTCATGTCCAGCGTGGGTCAGGGCCCTCCATCTTGATCAGTCTTGAGAATTTCAAAACAGAAATGAGTATGATTAAATATTTTTGATCATCTAGTTTGTATAACTTTTTTTTTTGGGTAAAATATTTAATGGAGCTTCATGAATCACATAATTAGGATCATCTAATTGTATTTATTTAATTTATTTTTAGCCTGTTGATCTTTAAGCGAGGCGGATTAATTAAGGAGTTTAAGCCCTTAAGTAGTCATGCATCTTCTTTCCCGACTTGAGAAACCGCAGCATTCTTCTTCTTTATTCATACTTTTTGTTTTTATTGAAGATCATTTTATTACTTGGAACTGTTTCAACTAAAAACAAATCCTCTGTGAAGTGATTTTCATATCCATTTTCTTTGACAAAACTTAAGGGTATTAATAGGAAACTAAGAACAAGCCCCAAAAATTGTTATGATAGCGGTTATTTTTTTATAAGAGGCTCTTGTTGACGAGGAGCAACAGGCTTTCTGATATGTGACATCTTAGGCTGCAGCTAAAAAATGGTTCCACAAGTTTCTTCATGCCTTGGGTCCAATAACCCTCTATCACGAGGTAGGTTTTGTCTGCTCCTCTAACTACTGCTAACCTCTGCCCCTTGATGGGCGGACACATAAGTGCCGAAAAGTGATTTACACTTTTTTTTAGGGGGGGTGCATATTACTTTTCAGCGTTTATGCACCCGCCCCCCCTGTGGCGGTGGTTTGTGTTAGTTAAGGGGAGTGTTCCCAATCCTTGTTGCTCTACCACATTATAGAACATCTTTTTGCAGTTTCGTATATTTAAATTTGATGGGACCGGAATTGGTACACGGTCGGTATCCTTGGGTCCACATCTCTAGAAGCTGCCAAGTCCCTTGGGATACAGGCGGGACCCTTAGTTGGAATATTGACTTCACCTCTCTCGAATCCATCGAGACCCTCGTGTCCACGTCACCCAAAGTTGCGAAGGCCCTTGGGAACGAATCTTCCGAGATGAACGAGTCCTCATCTCCCGAAGCCATCGAGACCTTTGTGCCCACATTCTCCAAAGCCACCAAAATCCTTGGGGACGAGTTTCCCTAGATGACTGAGTTGGCTTCCCCGGACCTTAATATGAGGAAGAATGCCACATTCAAAGAAACAGATAATATCCCTTATATTGGCGGAGAAGTAAAAGACGACTAGACCGTGACACGAGAATGTTACAATGCCTCCCTCTCAGACAATATGTAGGAATAAGCAATGATGGTGAACGAAGAGAAGACAATGAAGATCAACCCAACTGTTGAGCCCGCGGAAGACCTCTTGGAAGTTGCATTAGATGATTGGACACCAGACCAGAAAGTATTGGAAGCCTACTTAGGCCAGACCAAAGTGAAAAACAGATCAAACTATTGGCCAAACACAGAGACATATTTTCTTGGATTCACAAAGACATGCCCAACATTGATTCGAGATAATGGTGCATAAGTTGAATGTTTGAAAGGCGACGAAGCCAGTAAGGTAGAAGAGGCAAAACTTTGCGGCAGACCGAAATAAGGCTGTAGCAGAAGAAGTGGACAAACTCCTGGAAGTTAAGTTCATATGGGAAGTCTATTACCCAGAATGGTTGTCGAACGTGGTCCTAGTCACAAAAGCCAACAAAAAATGGAGGGTTTGTGTTGACTTTACAAACCTAAATATAGTATGCCCGAAGGATAGTTTTCCCTTGCCAAGAATAGACATGGTTTTGGATTCTACCTCTGGACATGAATCACTCAGCTTCATGGACACCTTTTTGGGGTATAATCAGTTTCAGATGTTTGGCCTAGATCAGGAGAAAACCTCATTCATCACCGACTGAGGCCTTTATTGCTATCGGGTAATGCCTTTCGGGTTGAAGAACGTAGGAGCTACTTACCAGAGGCTGGTCAATACCATGTTCAAAGAACAGATTAGAAGGAATATGGAGGTATATGTTGACGACATGCTGGTCAAGAGTCTGAAAGTAGAACTTCGCCTCGGGGACCTCGAAGAGACATTTAACACACTGAGAAGATACAAAATGAGTCTGAATCCAACCAAATGTGCCTTTAGAGTGTCGGCGAGAAAATTCCTAGACTTCATGGTTTCACAAAGGGGAATCAACGCAAACCCTGAGAAGGTGGAAGCTATCTTACGAATGAAATCACCTCGAAGCACGAGGGAGGTTAAAAAACTAATAGGGAGAGTAGCAGCACTTAACTGGTTCATATCCCGATCGATAGATAAGTGTCTCCCTTTCTTTCATTTTCTGTGAAAAGCATTTGAGTGGACGACAGAGTGTGAAGAAGCACTTTAGAAGCTCAAAGAACACCTAGCAAGTCTGCCCATATTATGCAGAACCAAGCCGAACGATTCCCTACTCTTGTATGTCATCGTCTTAGATTCTGTGGTGAGCTCAGTCTTAATAAAAGAAGAGGGAAACAAGCAACATTTCGTTTACTACGTGAGTCGGGCACTTATTGGAGCCGAGAGGAACTATCCAAAGATGGAAAAGGTTGCCTTCATGGTAGTAACCGCAACAAGAAAGCTATGACCATACTTCCAAGCTCACGCTGTCACTGTCCTCACGAACCAACCCTTGAAGTACGCTCTATAGCAGCCAAATACCTCGAGCAGATTGATCAAATGGTCAGTTGGACTCAGAGAATTTGACATCGAATTCAAACCGAGGGGAGCAGTGAAAGGTCAAGCCGTAGCTGATTTTGTAGCTGAACTAACTTCATCCCTGGACATAGAGATACTAGAAGAATCGGCCCCCACAGTAGATGATAATTAGGAGTTGAATGTAGATGGCTCGACCACAAGCGATGCAAGCGGGGTTGGGATCATAATCACAACCCTGGGAAGAGAGGAGTTGGAGTACACCATCGGATTCGGGTTTAAGGAGACCAACAATGTGGTAGAGTATAAAGCATTGGTCAACGGGCTTAATATAGCCCACAAACTCGGGGCTAGAAAAATAAGTGTTCAGAGCAACTCCAAGCTGATAGTAGACTAGGTTCTGGGTAAGTATAAAGCAAGAGAAGAGAGAATGATAGAGTATTTGTGACTACTTTGAGAGTTAGTCACTACATTTGATATATTCGTTATTGAACATGTACCGCGAGAACAAAATGACCAAGCTGGCAGATTGACCCGACTAGCCTCTGCCCCGAGGACGAAGACGTCACAATGGTCAAATATTTGTCAGCCTCAAGTATTGATGTCACTGAGGTTGCATCCATCGGGGTCACAGAAGTAGAACCAACTTGGATGGACCCAATCAAGGCGTTCCTAGAGAGGGATAAGCTACCCGATGATCGTAACAAAGCTAGGAGATTGAAGTTAAAGGCGTCATGGTATGTTATATTAGACGAAGTCCTATATATGAGAAGCCTCACCCTGTCCTACCTTCGATGTTTAACTCTAACCGAATCGTGGTTGGCTATGAAGGAGATACACGAAGGGGTATGTGGAAACCACTCAAGGGGCAGGTCGATGGTACAACGATTCGTCTGGGCTGGCTATTATTGGCCAACTATGTGAGCCGATGCTGTATGTTTTGCTTGAGAATGTGACAAATGCCAAAGGTTCGCCAATAAGCCTCAGTAACCTACAGAAGAACTCACCCCTATTCTCAGCCCCTTGCCATTCGCACAATGGGGAATATACATAGTTGGTCCACTTCTGAGAGGAAAAAGACAGATCAGGTTTATTATCGTGGCTATCGACTACTTCACCAAGTGGGCTGAAGTGAAACCCGTTGCCAAGATTACCGAGAGCAATGTCCGAAATTGCATGTGGAAGGCTATAGTTTGTCGATTCAGAGTTCCAGAGGTTCTGATCTTGGACAACGGAAATCAATTTGATAACCCTCAGTTTAAGGAATTTTGCGCAAGTCTCAGGATCAGAAACCATTTTTTTTTCATCAAGACACCCTCAGACCAACATACAAGTAGAAGTCACTAATAAGATTCTTCTTAATATAATAAAAGCAAGGTTGTAAGCACACAAAGGAAATTAGTCTGATGAGCTACCGCGAACCTTATGGGAGTACAAAATGACAGTTTAAACCCCAACAGGAGAAACCCCTTTCCTCCTGGCATTTGGATCAGAGGCAGTAACCCCGGTAGAATTGATCTTACCAACATACCGAGTAACCCGAGTAGACAAAGGTGAGAACGAGAAGGATCTCCACCTTAATTTGGATCTATTGGAAGAAAAAAGGTAGAAGGCTGCAGCTCGAATGACTGTTTACAGGAACACCATGGCCCGGTATTACAACAAAAAAGTAAAAGAAAGGAGGTTCAGAGTAAGAGATTTGGTCCTTAGGGAGATCACGCTTGCTATTAAGGACCCGACCGATGGAAAACTTGGACCAAATTGGGAAGAACCATTCAGAGTTACGAAGTTCAACAGGCTAGGATCGTATCATCTTGAGAATCTGGAGGGCAAACCACTGCCTCAACCTTTCAATGCAGAACACTTAAGGAGGTACTATCCCTAGAGAAATTGTAACTCAACATCAATAAAGGGGATCTTTCTGCACAAAAATAAGCCAATAAAATTATTTGGAATGACGATGAGGTATGTAACTCGACTAGTCCCGTGTGGCCAAGAGTCACTTAATGACTTAGTTAATTCTACTGGCCCTATGTGGCCGAAATTCACTTGATGACTTTGTTTATTCTACTGGCCCCATGTGGCCGAGAGTCACTTGATGACTTAGTGTATTCTATTAGTCCTGTGTGGTCGAAAGTCACTTGATGACTTTGTTTACTTGACTGGCCCCGTGTGGATGAAAGTCACTTGATGACTTTGTTTACTCGACTGGCCCCATGTGGTCGAAAGTAACTTGATGACTTAGTTTACTCGACTAGCCTCGTGTGGCCAAGAGTCACTTGATGATTTAGTGTATTCTACTGGCCCTGTGTGGCTGAAAGTCACTTGATGACTTTGTTTACTCGACTGGCTTTGTGTGGCCGAAAGTCACTGGATGACTTAGTTTACTCGACTGGTGCCGTGTAGCCGAGAGTCACTTGATGACTCAGTGTGGTAAAAAGTCACTTGATGACTTAATTTATTCTACTAGCCCCATGTGGCCGATTGTCGCTTGATGACTTAGTATTATTCTATTGGCCCTGTGTGGCCGAGAGTCACTTGATGACTTAGGTGATTCTACTGGCCCCGTGTGGCCGAAAGTCACTTGATGGCTTGAAGACTCAGAAGCACTAGACCAATAATCACACTTAGTATTAGAAGAAAATATATAGAATAGACGATTGCGTTTTCATTCATGAACAAGGTTCTTACAAAAAAAAGGAGAGCAACAAAAATGATAAGACGGATTACAGGTAAAAGCATCGAGGGCACAACCTATTCCTTAGCCTTATCTTCCTCGACATCAACTACCTCAACCTTGTCCTCGCCAACCTGAGCATCCTCGGTCGCAGGAGGAGATCCGGAATCATCGTAAAAAATGAATTTGGAGAAGTCGACCTCCGGGTATGCTCGGGAAGCTCTGCGCTAGAACGCTTCAAGACCATCCTAGCAGTAGTCTGAGACTTCGATGGCGTAGTTGGTTGAGCCTCGGATCTCTTTCCATATTGCCTTCCTCTCCTGCTGAAGGCGAGCAACCAGCACATCCTCAGCTCGGGCTCTCTCCTGAGGAAGGACTTCCTTGGCCTCCACCTCGACAACCTTGTCTACTAAGACATGTCGCTCCTCTAAGGCGTCTCGGAGCTTGGTAGCCAGGTTGTCCCTCTCAGAACGAAGCGAGTCCAGCTCAGCCTAGAGATTGGCCTCCCTCAGTGTGGAATCAAATACCAAGGTCTGGAGGCCTGAATTCTCAAACCTCAAGATTGCCACCTTCTTCTGAGCACGAGCAATGTCCTCAACAACCTTCTGAAACTGGATGCCAACAGTCACGAGCAATGTTAGTGGCAAATAGAAGAAGCAAAGTTTTATGAGACTAAGGAGGTTAAATGAAGGAATTATTGAAGAATCGTAAAGTAACATACCTCGGCCAAGTTAAACACCATCCTATGGTACAAGGCGCTCGAGTTCAATTTTTAGAAGGGTCTTGAGATCACCCTTCAGAACAACCCCAGTCATTTTTTTGAAGGCATACTCTGGATTGTTCACGAAGGTATCCACTGCAGGGCCCTTTCCCTTATCGGCCTGAGGAACAACATCCTCGGTAGAAAGAGCTAGAGGGCTTCTGGCAGAAGCAGGAGCCGAATCTAAGGCTGCACGAGTAGAAGAGAGAGCAACAGAAGCTCTCAGGGTAGTCTTGTCCTTCTTCGGGGCCTGAGAGGCAATACCTTCTCGGCTACTCGAGGCCGCAACCTAAGCCTTCTGGCGTTTCGGCACAGGGGCAACGGGGTTGACAGACCTTTGGCCCTCAGCCACATCCGAACCTTCCCTAGTTGGGAGAATCTCTTGGGGCTTAACCGCCCCCTCCTGAGCCTCATGCACCCTCTTCAACATAAGCTTCAGGTCGGGCTTCATCATGGCTGTAGAGGATAGCGAACGAGTGTAAAAAAAAATCTGGAAGAAAGCAATGAATACTCGTGGTCGTTCCCCCAATGAGTTCCACCATGGGAGGAGTACCCAAGTTTTCAAAAGCAACATCCTCGACCGACTGAGGTTGGAAAGGAAAGCGAGAAAGGGCCTCGGGAATAACAAGAGCCGAGTAGTCATGCATAGAGTGAGAGATCGTCCTAAGCACTTGGTTGAAGGAAGACGCCGGAAGTTGAGGCTTGACAAAGATTGAAACTGATCAAAAAAAGGGGGGGCAATGTAAGAAACCAAAGACAAACCCGAGAGGAAAATAGAAACTACAATAAGGACACATAACAACTCACCAGAGGATTATGGATTGCCCTAAACTCGATGGAAACGAACATGCTTCTCGACATTGCTGTCCCAAGGGCATGCCTCACATCCATTGCCCGAAGCATAAAAAAAATCTACTCTTCCAACCTTTGTGGGAAGTTGGAAGACCCGTAATTAAGTTCCTAAAACTATCACGGGCGGTAAAAAACCACCAGCTCGCTTCCTTCTCAACGATTTGGTAGTAGAAAAGAAACTCCGAGACATAAATCAAATTACACCTACCACTACTGGCTGCCCAAAGGATCATGCAACCAATCATGATCCTCGAGGAGTTGGGCATCAGCTGGGTAAGAGAAAGACCAATGCAAAGAAGGAGATCCCTAATGAACTGAGCTACCGAGAACCTGAGACCAGCAGCCAGAGCATGCTTGTATAGGCAGATTTCCTCAAGCTGAATATGACAAGCTCGCTCAGATGCCTCAGGAACACGCAAGACTATTTCCCTGGGAATGTCATATAATTGTCTAAACCTCTCTAAGTCCGTAGAGTCGAGGGTGGAAGAAAAGGCCTCAGCCATCAGAGAGATGGGAAGAAGCTCTAGAGACATTGTAGAATCCCCCTCAGGGTGGTTGGGGCAGAATGTTTGGGATTGAAAAACGTTAAGCCCCAATGATAGGGTATCGTCCGAATCGGAAGATGCGGGATTAGATGAGGCGTCCATCTGACTGAGAGCAAATATGACTTCTAACAAAAGACCTAAGAATGGCCGAAGGTCGTAAAAAATAAAGGACATGAATGACAAGTCACCTCCTACCGAGCCTAGGTCTAGGGGACACCTCTGAGCTCGAAGGTAGCCATAGAGTCGGACTAGGTGGAAACCGAAGGGTACTCCGGTGGGGTCCAGGGTGAAAGTAAATAACAAAAGGGAGAAACAAGAAAATATATGTAGAACGAGAAAAACAAGCCTACAAGAAGAATAAACTTAAAGGAAGAGGCTAGAGAGCATACCAGAATGAAGGCCTGAAGATGAACACAAATGTGCCGCTACAACTACCGAAACTGCTGGAGACGAAGATTGAAAAATGAGGGAAGAATCTCAAATGAAGGGAGGCAGACTCGTATAAACTGACCTATTTATAAGAAACGAACGAGCTAAGCACAACCGTGTGATCGACTGTTTCAAATCTAGGCCCTCCACATATCCTCGCACATATTAAAGGGGCAGTTGAAGCGACGTTAGTTCATCTCGTATGACATGCTCCAAGTGCACCACATGTTGCCTCGGGTAACGGTAGATAAGATGAAGTGACACCTAATGAATGACCCCTGACGGCGTGCTCATTATGGAGGCACGAAAACCGAACTGATGTAACGTCTGTACAACTCCCAAAGAGATCGTTCCAGTTCCCTAAGGTAAAAGGGCAATAGCCACCAAAAATCGAAGATACAACAAGATGATAATTCCCTCAGCCTCACTAGGGTGCTCGGGAATTGGGGGGCATCTGATGGGACAGGAACTGGCACACAATCAGTATCCTCGGGTCCACATCTCCAGAAGCTACCAAGTCCCTCGGGATACATGTAGGACCCTCAGTCGGAATATCGACTCCACCTCTCTCGAATCCATCAAGACCCTCATGTCCACATCACCTAAAGCTGCGAAGGCCCTCGGGAACGAATCTCCTGAGATGACTGAGTCTTCATCTCCTAAAGCCACCGAGACCTTCGTGCCCACATTCTCCAAAGCCACCAAAACCCTCAGGGGCGAGTTTCCCGAGACTACCGAGTTGGCCTCCTCGGACCTTGATATAAGGAAGGATGCCACATTCAAGGAAACAAATAATACCCCTTATATTGGCAGAGAAGCCAATTCATATCAAGCCATTTCTGACTATTACGATTCCGACAATTACGCCCGGTGCCGCTGCCTTAGCACAAGGGCATTAATCTTTGAATCCGGGAACAATGTCAGAGCTGAAAACTATAAATAACACCGACTACAACAATGAAAGTTATGAGCACTATCCCCTCATGATCGCACACAGTTTTCCTCTCCTCGAAGACTCTAACTTGATTATCAGAATGTGATTGACCGGCAACGGCTGTCACCCTCTCTCTTATTCTATCCACGCAGGTCTATGAGATTGTCGGAAGCCCTGCACCCATCTAGTGGAGTCTGAAATACCATATTTGGACATCATCAAAATTCAATTCATTTTATAGAAATTTCAAAGACTATTATTAGTGTATTCAAAGATCAGCCCTTTGTCATTGTGTTTCCATGTGGGCAATTCTTTGCAGACGAAGAGATGTCAAAGGTGTATGCTGATTGTTGATATATGAAAATAGATGCGTTTTCAAACAGATGTAATAGTTTGCTTGAAATCAGAATAAGAGAAAGGTAGGCAATTGGACTAATTAACGAGGACAACAGCACTATATACATGGCTAATCTAGAGGGTCTCCTATAAGATGGGCTTTCATTTGATCTGTCACATCAGCCCTCTACGTGTCCGGAAACCCCGATATTGCCGGCTTCAAAATCTGCAGCCCCGTGTCGGAAAACATTTGGCCTTAGCAAATCAATGGTTGTTAAATAAAAAACTTGTGATAATAGGTTTCCAACCACTTTAATTGGGTACATTTGAGTGCATAAAAACATTTAAAAGTACCCTCAAACAACATTTTCGCGACACGTTTCCTTCAAAAATTATAAACGGTTTCTAAAGGGCATACAAACGTGTCTAAAGCTGATTTTCTTCTTTTGGAACTACAGCTTCTCAAAAATAATTTAGCAGGCATCTTTGTCATATCAGTCCAAGCTAGCGTTTGGAGAAAAGCTAAGTTCGCTCCTTTGTGGTTGGATGATAGAAGGATAGTTACCTTTAAAAATTTGTCATTAAATATTATTTCCACTAACTATAGTAAGTTGACATATTTCCATGTATTTTGGGTCCACGTAAAGGACACTATTAGTATTAGTGTTGTAATTATCCAAATGGGTCCGTAGTTTAGTTTGTTTAAAAGAGAAAGCAACTTCACTTTCCCGTTTTCATTGTTCATTGTATTTGGACATACGTCGGCAACTTTGCCCCTCAATCAAAATGACAGCTGCGAGAACTCCACTAGAAAGCCTAATTGTCCCCCAAAGTGGGTTTTGGCAATTCACTATTATTGATCTGTATCGGGCAGTACCTGTCACAGACATTAAAATAAATGATTGGATTGTGAATAGTTAAATAACTTTGAGTTGAGTCCAAACAGGCCCCTAGTTTTTTTTTTTCATGGATTTTTTTTTCCATGCAGGAATCTGATGGTTTGCATGAAAATTCACAATTCAATTGAGAAGCTTCACATAGATAGGGTTGTCAACGAATTGAATACGAATCAAACATAGGTATACTGAATTTGTATTTGTTTATTTAATTGAATATCGGATTGAATTCAAATATTTTTTGGGTATTTACGAAAACAATATGGACCTAGGAATTTAGAGATAGATGATGATTGATAGATCAACAAAATAAGGGGGAACTAGGTATGGGAGCTTTCTTTCATTCAAATTGGGAATGGGAGAAGAGAAATGCGTTAAGGTTAATGTTATGGTAGTCTTATGTTGTATTCTATATAACATGTCCTACAACATTATAATATAAATATTAATTATATATTAATTTCAACTGATT
>JAOXJP010229531.1:0-10934 GCA_025762735.1 Platanus orientalis | reverse complement strand
TTGTCAGACCACATGTCATGCATTTATTGGTAATGGTGTGGTACTTGTCCATTCAGACTGGAGATGATTCTAAATCCATTGTTATTCTATGCCTATATGACATGTGATTCGGTTAATAACAAGCCGGATGAATTGAAAAGTCAAAACCGAAATTGAAAAGGTTAGTGTTTGGCATTATGTCCATTTCACCCTTGCATGCTTAAGAATTTCTTGGACGTTTGTTTTTCGAGAGTGGATTGTATCCCTTCCTCCCCTATGCACCTTGCACCTTGTCAGAGGGAGGACACATCAGCACCGACAAGTGATTTTCACTTTTTGGGGGGTGCATTTCACTTGTCGGCGCTGATGTGCCCTTCCCCAGAGAGGAGCAGACAATAAGAGGAGCGGATACAATCCTTTCTTGTTTTTCAGGTGAAGTCCGAGTTAAACTTTATTTTTCTTATTAATCAGGCAGTGGTACATGCATGTATTGATTTGGGTTTTATCCATGTTAGTCCAATCTTCCTCTTTTCACAAAACCATGGTACCTCTAAACGTTCAAGTTTATGTTTATATAGACTTTAAAATTTTTTGGGCTAACCAATGTGAGATTATTCAAGTTTAACACCCTTTAACTATTCAATTGATCACTTTTAGAGATAATTTATCATTCACCCATTAACGATTTTAAATAACCAATCATACATCATTATTCTTTTCATTGAGGTGAATACGAAACCATGTGGATCCACCTCAAACAACTTATGGGTACTACTTTCTTTTTTTCTTTTTTTTTCTGTTTTGTGTTCAAAGATGATCAAACATTCAGATTCCAATATAGGCTCAGATAAAACCCAAAATCATTTCCAACAAACATTAGTGGTTAATTTACTAGTAGGTGAAGACAAGTTTTGAACCCGGGTCTATGGTATGACACCCACAAACTTTACCAACTTAGCAAGTTGGCATCTTTAAAATTAAGATTTGTGTTTTGATAAGAGCCTTAAATGATTTTGGGAATTAGATTTTTGATTACATGATTCTATTGCCATAGTTGTGCCTAAATCTCTTGTGATGTCAACAGGTCTCTAATCCCAATGGTTGTGATCTTTTACTCTATGGGTGTCATATGATGAGCAGTTTGTTGCAAGCTCCAGGAACAAATAAAATTAATATGTTATTGAAGCTAGGCATAAGTTAGTTTTATGTAACGTGCAAGAATTGATCAAATGCACCTAGGAGGGCAACGATTAGGCTTCTAAATCATTGAGAAATTTGACAATATTGAGACAATCTCGTTCTAGCAAGATGTGATAATCTAGATAGCTTTGGGCAAATTGTATGCCAAGATTAAAAAATAAAAACCATGCTTTTCTTTCTTATGTTGTATATCCATCTAACAGTTTTGACACATCCCACTTGAAGGAGCCCCGCATGATCCCTTAAGATAGTTGCAGCAGCACATGTCTTTCTAGTCATACCATCAATATTTATTTTGAAAGTTCTATTGAGAGGTGGGAGCCAATGTCTGATAATAGGACTTGACGGCATTAACTTAGAGACTTGATCAGCATTGTGGAATTCGTTTTATCTTCTCCAGATTTGTGAATTAATGCCATTGAGTTAATAAGAATAAACTCCACCGATATGGGCTTCTTATCAAAGATATTTTTTATTTCGTACCTTCCAGAGGTGCCACATAATCATGGCTCTTATCCTTAAAATTCAAATATATGAATATTACTAAAACTAGTCAATGCTCTACCCTTAGAAATCCTTTTTTTTTTTTTTTTTTTTTGCTGTGTTCTCTAATTCGGAGTCCTAAAGATGACCCAAACTAGATAACTACCACTATTTCACATTTGAAAAATAAATAAAAGAGAGTTTCATGCTCTAGTTCACAAAAAGAGCATAATGGGTCAATTCTTGTAATATATTTGGGGGAAGAAATTCTAAATGGAATTACATATTCAAATAGAGCCATACAAACATAACAACACATGGAGGTAGCCTTTTAACCTTTTTCTACAATGTTCTCATTCAAGGATTCAATATAATTGATAAGGAAGCTCTAGAATCTTAAATTTGTTTGTAGATGGACTTTGAGCTGAATTTACTTGAAGGAGTAAGGGATCCAAATTAGGGCATCCTCGTCTTAGGTATGACTCACTCTTAAGTGGATTTTGAGGATCACTTGTGCAAAATATTAGGAAAACATTCGAAAAATAGACTTCAAATTCCTGTCTTTTGATACACTATTAATAAGCTTATAGATTTATAATAAATTGTTTTCCTATATATTTTCTCATATTCTGGGATGTACTGTATAAAAATCCGAGGGTCATGCCAAATGTTGATATTACAACCTAAGCAAACATACTAACAAGCATCAGCTTTAAGCAAGCTCGTATGACTCATTATACTATTCCAGGTTCTAAATGTTGTCCAGATCCATCTCTCATTCCGAAAATGTGTATGAATGATATATTTGGTTTTTGAGTAAACATACCCAAATAGAGGATGGATTTTGTAGAAACCTCTATACATTTCACAACTAGAGATTTACCAATTGCCTCCATTTCTTTGCTGCTGAACCCAGTGAAATTTTTTTTTTAGTAAAGATTAGCAGTAAGTCCCCGCAACTCAATCAAAAACGGGGGAAGAAACATCTTTTCTCTAAAGCTCTCAGCACCACCAAGGGGGATTGATTAAAGATCCCCCCTCCCAATCAAAAAGGGTTAGCGATTTGAGAATGGGATTCACATTTAAACAATATTACCAATATTATAATGGGTGGGTCAGATGGAGCATGAGGCAAGAGACTAAATTTAACGCATATACTTCTAAAATAAGTCTCTACCTTTATAATCTGATATGGAGAAATACCGAGACTTCTATAAACCAACCCCAACAATCTAAACCCCAGCCCTAAAGAAATTAACCCGGGAAGTAGCCCTCATTAAGAAAACACACCGAGGTCTCATGACCGACAAAGCCCCGTGATAGCAACCTGAAGGATATTGGGGCCACCACACAAAAATCCTGCCATTCTACGACTCTTCAACATCAAGATTTACAAAAAAAAAACTACCTAGCCACCCACTCCTCCCTCCAACACCCGATACCTCGAAATCCCTGGAACAATTACAGGGGCGATACTTCAAAATCCCCCAGATAACTTCCGGGGTGCAACCTGAATTATCTCAATACTAAAGAAGGGAGTTGTGTCATCAATAGTTGCATGGTCTACTTTCCATATTATGAGATAAGAACAATCTAAAAACCGTTACCAAAAAAGAATATTCTTTACAGTTGGCCTGACAAATCTGAAAAAAAAGGCACCACAATTAACAACAACAACAAACAACTTTATTCCAACTATTTGGGGTCGGCTAAGGCACCATGATTAACCAACTGAAAATAGAAAGAGCAGGGAGGATGCGGCAAGGAACATGAGAAGAGATAGGCATAATCTCGTCTGATATGTCATGACTCGAGCCTATAAATAAGGGTAACAATCAGCTCACCACGTATGAGAAAAAAAAAACCCTAATTAGATCTTCACATTCTACAATCACCCATATTTGACTTGTTCGTCAAAAAGCCTGAGGCTGGCACCCCACCGGTATTTAATTCTTTGACTCTCTAGTTGTATTGTGCATGAATCATTCCGCCTAAGACCTGGGTCCACTGTGCAACCATCTAACCGGTGTCGGGACGCTCATGATTCCGACATCATCATAGCCAATTAACCTTTATAACGTGGAGGCCCTATGCAACAAGAGTTGTTGATAAGAACCCACTCTTGGCCCAAGCCACCAAAAAACTACCATTGGCTTCATGAGCAAATGAAGCAACCAGACCAACACCTGCATGACTTTTAGACTTTGCATAAGCAACACAAAAACTGGAAGTTCTTAAGTGTTAGAATTAGAACCCCAAAGATCATTTGATATTGCTCCTGAGAATTTTAATGTTTCTTTTCTTTTCTTTTTATTTTCGACTTGAATTCTCGAAAATGGAAAGGATGGCCTTTCAAAACTCAACATGGGCCAATCTGTCTCGCCATGCCCAACATGAGTTAAGCCTGAATGTCAATAGACCATATATAAGGAGAATTATAAAAATTTCCAATCATCCAAGTAAGATCACACAGTAATAATCTAAAATATGATACGATGCGTAACAAAGGTTACCTTGGTAAATATGTAAGTACTTATTTATTGTCCATGGGTGATGTATTTCCAATGATTGGAAACCCTGACAAGAGAAGAGAGAGATGATCTCCGATCAGATTGGAGAGATTTCACATTATATCAGTCAGTGCCAACGGAGGGTGTTGCTAAATACATAGGGGTATGTTTTTTTGTAAATAAAAAATATTAATAAAAAGCTAATAATTTATCAGTATGTAGCCTAAATAATTATAAAAACACCCTTTGTAATGCATTCACATTTCACACTCGAATTGCAGATAATGACAGTGTCATGTACCTAAACCCCAATGTTAAAAGGATTTCGTGGAGTGGAAACTTGTTAATGATTCCCAATTGCAGAGCACCACATCTGGTGGTTGGAAAAAAAAATTTAAATAAATAAATTTCAAAACTCCACCTGAGATGGCGCTATGCGATCAGGAACTTCACAGAATTCGTGAAGCTTCCACTAAATAAAATCTGGACTCTGAACCAATGGCTCACTTTTTCAACGTAATGGCCAAGAAGATCAAAGTGTGCCATTTAAAGACTCAAATGAATTAAGAATAGACTATAGAAAGAAAAGAATAAGAATGTAAGATAGACAATTGGTCAGATCTAGTATAAATTGTACATGAACGGTAGTTATAGCGGTTCTCCTAAGATTACATTGTCTGAGAGTGAAATGCGATAAAAAGATGGAAATTCCCTGAACAGTTTGCATTGGCAAGAGGATTTCTTTATGAATCAACTGGACAATAGCTTGAATCATCTCCAATGGGACTGGAGATTTGAACTCTCTTTGATTAGAATTTATTGGTGGTGATCTGACACACATGGCTGTCAGCATAATGTAATTGAACACTGCATATTTGGTCTGCATCCCTACAAATGCCGTAGGTCCACTGAGCATCAGGGGCAAACACACCAGTGCCACTCCCCCTCTCCCCCCCCCCCCCCAAAAAAAAAATAAAAATAAAAAATAAAAAGTGTAAATCACCTTTGGGCGGCGCTGATATTTCACCCCCTGATGCCCAGCGGTCATATAATAACAATCTGAACCGAAAAGTCTTCATATATTAACTTAAAAGAATGCTTCTTCTTCTTCTAGACTGCCACCCATTCAATTCACCTTCAGCAGCTCAAGAAAAGACTTCTAGTACAGAGGAAAATCATTCCGCACATTCACATGGGTGTTTTAGAACTTTCAATGTAGAACAGCAAGAAAAACTTCAGTATTTTTTCAAAGTTCCTTCTTCCCACTTTTCCATCTTCCCCGAAGTAGATGAATACCTGACTTTGTTAGTTCTTCTCATTGTCCTTGCATTCCTTGAATTGTCGAAGAGAAACACCCACCGATCCATTGTCCATGAACACTTGTTGTGCAGGTGGAATGGATATGCGCTGTTCAGAAATGTTTTGATTACCCAAATCAACCAATTCTAGCACCTTTCCAATCCACGAATTTGTATCCTTTCAATTAGCCAAATCATTAGAAAAGAAGATGAACATTCAGGGGAGTTTCTTGGGAACAATGGAAGGCTGCTTATATTAATCTTTCTACACGAGAGCAATAATATTACGGTTTTCTAATCCCAAGCCAAAAAAAAGAATACCAACGTATGTCAAATAATAAATTCCACAAATAATTAAGAAACTACCTTTCACACACTAAAATAAGTAGTAGCTGCAAAGAATGACAAGGAGAAAAATACAAGCACCCAAATGGTCATCAGAATTAGTATTTCCCGACAGAAGTGTGGCCCCCAGGACCTGTCTTCTCTCTCCCCTCTTGATCTCGAAACATATTTTAATTCCTTAAGAACCACAGCAAGCTGATCTTTGGGTAGCTTGAGTACCAGCGGCTGCCTGTTCTGGTTGGTTAATCCTGATTGTCTGAGGCTGCAAACACCCAACAACTGAAGTAAACATCGAATCTAACATTTTAGTGTGCATTGTGCATGATAAAAGAGTAGGAAAAAAATTGAATAACGGAGTACTCGTGTCAAGACACATGGAATAACGATCTCAGACACTTAAGATCCACACAACTGATATGTATGACCACACAAATCTTTGGTGTATGCAAACCTTCTTTACTTTTACTTTTCTTTTCCCTCCCCAATCCAAAGGAAGAAAAGAGGGGATGAAATAATACAAATTAGTCTTTTAAAATAGAAAGGAGTACTTGTATACCTCAGCCCTGGTGTCAGTATCTGCAAGCCTTTGCTTTATGTCTCTTCCTATCGAAAAGAAAACCTCCTCCACATTTAAATTCGTCTTTGCACTCTGCAGTACACTATTCTTCAGTACATAGAAAGAAAAGAGAAAACTTTCAAACAGATACTCAATGTCAGCAACATCTTTCTACTTACTGTCTCAAAGAACTTGATACCATATTCATCAGCAAGTGCTTGTCCCTTGGAGGTAGGCACGGCCTATAAAAAGAAAGTAAAGCTTAAACCCAAACAAAAGGGGTGATTTTTACCACAAAAGGGAGGTGGGGATAAAAACAAAAAACAAAAGAGATGGTCAAGGGACAATGCATATCACCCCATTGGTTCAGCCACAAGGGTCCAGCATTAAGGTCACCAATGCAATCACAATTTTATCTTCTTCCTTCCTTTTAGGTGGGATATATGGCTTGAACCGGCAACCCAAAAAAAGCTACAACTACCAAGCTCATGATCCCAACTATCCACCACTCAAGTAAAACTAAGTCCAATGAGTGGAGAAGCCACCAGAACCTTACCCTTTTGCTTTCATCCATGTCAGCCTTGTTCCCCACAAGTATCTTGTTGACATTGTCAGAAGCATGTTGTTCAATATTGCGGATCCAGTTCCTAATGTCTGTGAACATGACAATGAACCAGCTAAATGAAAACCACAGAAACAGAAGAAAAAAAAATGAGGTGAAACTTTAACAGAACCAACTAGAGGCAGATACAGCTCCATTCCACCGAGGCAGATCCACCAACCCACTTCAGGGGAACTAAATATCTGCAGCATGGCAAATCTATTTGAATGGTGCACAAAAATCGAGAGAAATAGTCTATACAGTACTGCCTTGAAGAGACATGAAGTGGGTGGTTGATCCTAGGTGGATAGAATATAAGAATCATAACATTTTTCAGAAATAAATCTAAATATCCAAACTTCAATGAAAAAAGTGAGAGGGAGCAATTACTGTTGAATGACGACTCATCAGTAACATCATACACCAGCAGAATACCCATAGCTCCACGGTAGTAAGCTGCATAGGACAGAGAACTAATTAACTCAAACATCTTAACCATGCAACAACGAGAAAATTTTGGGTAAGAGGACTTGTACAAGGGGATTAAAAGCTGACCTCCCTGCATGTGTCACAGAAATAACAGTACATAGGGATAAGGACTAGCCATTTGATGATCCAACTTAGAAAACCTCCAAGGCCAACTATCAACCTGATGGAATGATACTAACAATCTGATCTATTTACTTTTATTTGAAGTTCACTGAATTTTTCTGACCATCCAATAGAATATGATGTATGGGATAGGCTCGGGTTCGTTTTTGGCCTGACATCTATTGGATTCAGATACCCACCCTTTCTAAAGTGTGACGCATGCAACCACAGGTAAAGACAGCCTCTATAATCACATCCTGACCTCACTAAATAACCAAAATCAGAAGAGCAACTCGTTTAAGACAAGGCATCTACCGGTTGTGATTGTTCGGAACCGCTCTTGACCAGCTGTATCCCAGATTTGTAGTTTGATCCGTTTGCCATCAAGCTCAATTGTTCTTATCTTAAAATCAATGCTGCAGAAGAAATCATGACCTTAAGAGATCAGAAATTAATCAAAATAAATAAATAATTGATTATATTATGCATCATAAGAGAAGAGATAAAGAGCACGCACGCACCCAATGGTGGTAATAAAACTGGTGGTGAAGGAGCCATCCGAGAAGCGCAAAAGAAGGCAACTCTTACCCACACCTGCAAAGGTATATGACAAGAAAAACCTAAATTCAAGATGTTCAAAAATAAGAATTAATTGACATAATTTTTCATTTTATAAAGATCAAATGGTGCAGACATAATCAAGAGGTTATTGTATGTGCCAATCCACAAGAGAATCAAGTTCAAAATGGGTTAGTTTAAGTGCTTCAAGGGGTGGGATATACTTGTAATAAGGTCAATAGTGCCATGGGTAATTTAGGTTTTTTTAATACAATGGTATTTTGTAATAAGGCATTGTTACCAAGGGTATTTAAGTATTTTTAATGAGCCAACAAGTCAAAGTGGGGCCCTATGGGAGTGCTAGGCAAAATTCTCTAGAACGTATTAATTTTGGCAGCTTTTGTTTTTAAAGAGTCAATGTTTTAGTAGTTTAAGGCTTAGGAAAATATTAGGTAGCAAGTAAGCTAGTTAATTTAAGACTTTCTAATTTAGTTCTTACTATTTTCTTAGTGTTTTGGGCTGCACTTCTTTGTCTTGTAGATATGGATTATTGAATTAAAGTTTGGTTTGTTTGGATTTTATCCCTCAGTTTCCCCCATTTCCAATGGTTTAACCTTGTGGAACCTAGGGTTCTTCCCTAGTCTCTATCTTATTCTTCATCTCTTCTATTTCTCCTTTTATCTTCTTCTCCTAATGATTTGGTGCAACCCCTTAAAAAACGCCTAAGGTCTGCCCTGCATCAAGGGTGGACACATCAGCGTCGGAAAAGTGATTTACACTTTTTAGGGGTGATTATCACTTTTTGGTGCTGATGTGTCCACCCCTAATATAGGGCAAACCTTAGGCGTTTTTTAAGGAGCCGCACCAAATTCCAGTTGAGTTTCTTCTATTCCTTGTTCTCTCTTTTCCTTCTTCCTTTCTTCTTACCTCTTCTATCTCATTTTCAATCTACATTTAAGTTGTTGCTATTAAAACCATCAAGGACTAAGTTGTTGAACAAAGATTCTCCACTGGTTTATAAAATCCCATTAAAGAAGCACAGCAAGTCTGAATTTTTATAATTTTCTATATCAAAACTTATCAAAATTTGATGAAATTTTGTATGGGAGTACATTTATGACTCATCTAACACCTTACAAATTTTAGGAATTTTCTTATGCACGATCAGGGGTATTTTGGTAATTCTGTGGGTTTGTCAGAAATTCCAGAATTACCCTTCTGGGTTATTTATTTCTCTTTCTTCCCATTTTCTTATCTAAACTATTCTAATTCCCTCTCCTTTATTCTCTTATTCAATTCTTAATTTTGTTTCGTACAATTGTGGCTACTTGGTTGTGTTTAAAGTTCAATTCTTAGTTCTTTAAAGTGGGTTATTGCTTTGCAACTTCTCTTTCTTATTCAATTGAGTTCATAGTATTATCCTACATCAATTTTGGTATCAGAGCCAGGTGTTGCATCATCAAAACTACCAACACAAATTTCCAGAACACCTCATCACTTCACACGATCACTTCAAATAATAAGATGGGTAAGTTCATATGAACATAGACTCGCTCAAGGTGTCCATCTAAAGTTGTTGAATAAAGCAATAAATGAAATTTTGACGCACAAGTAAACATCTAAAAGACAAAATGAGACAAGTTCACAACAACTTTCATGTCACTCTAGTCAGATCATTTTGATGAAAATGATTTTGTCAAGCCAAGGCCTTTAAAATACCCCAAAATAACCAAGATATTACCCTTGCTGGAGACAAACAGAAAGCAGTGGTTCTTAATAATAAGAGCTTCCCAAACTAGTTAAACCTTTTTGGGGGGGAGGGGAGGGGGAAGAGGGAGATATCAAACTTGATCACCATCAACCTTTTAAGTTTCTACATCTTGGATACCAAAAATAAACAATGAAACATTTGATCACTAAAATTAAAGATTTCTACTCACATTTATTGTTAATGTCTCCTAAAATTCTCCGGTCCCTCAATAGTCAATCTCTCAATCATACTAACTCAACAGGTAACCGTAGATGTGTCAATCTGTCACAAACAAGATCTTACTGTCTAACTGAGATTGTTAATCCTTGCAAATATGAAGGCCCCAAGATGAAGGTAAAATTTTGCATCACCAACCACCAATTATATTTTCCAATTGGCTTTGTACAATCCTATAACTTGTTTGTTGCCATTCTATTTATTGAATAATTTAAGTTGCTAATCAAAGATAAATAAATACTACTTGTTTCACCAAATGCTTTCACTTTTTCAGATCTCTTTCACAGAGATAAATCAGCTCCATGTGCTCATGATTAATAAGAAGGCCCCTGATTGGCAGCAATTGAGATCAAAATGCAAATGGAGTTCATCTTTGCTACAGGGGGAAAGGCCTTGTGATAATCAACCCCATATGTCTCTGTATAACCCTTCGCCACCAACCTAGCCTTTTACCACCCCATTGTGCCATTAAGTTGCAATTTTACTAAGAACACCCATCTACAAACTACAGGCTCCATTCCACATGGGAGGTCTACAACATCCCATGTTTCGTTCTTTTCTAAGGCTTGCATTTCCTCCACCATTGCTCTTGATTCAGGATATTACAAGCTTCAATACCAAACAGATTTAGGAAAGCCTTATGGGTTGTATTATCCTGCTAATATAGGCCCAAATAGATGTGCGAAAGCAACAACAACAATAAACAGCTTTATCACAACTATTTGGGGTCGGCTACACGAATCCTGTTCCGCCATTCCACTCTGTTTAAGGCCATATCTGCCGTTAAATTACAAGCTGCCATGTCCCTCCTTACTACCTCCACCCA
>JAOXJP010229530.1:0-24918 GCA_025762735.1 Platanus orientalis | reverse complement strand
AACTTTAAAAAATGTTACGATCTCATACACCTGGGGGATTATGGTGCTTCATTTTGATATAAAAGCAAGATGATACGTACGTCTAGTCCAGTGTTGTAAAACACCTAAACGAGGGATAAATTTACGCACATCTATCTTGTGGTTCATATCTCCTATTTATGGTTAGAAATTATGCACACAATGGATTGTGGTGAACATCCACTATAAATAGTTCGAAATAATGCATGTGTGGAGTATTAGTGTGCATCCCTAAAATGTGAAAAAGTTGTGCCGATGTGGGCTTATGGTGCACAACTTCTGTAAATGTTCAAAACTTATGCATGTGTGGTGCTAGTGTTGCAAAACTCTTAAATTAGGTACGAAAGAAGGCTCGTGTGGGATTGAGGTGAAAAACTCCGAGGAGAGAACCAATCTATATGTGTGTGGCAAGAAGCAACACAACTCCTCGAAATGCTACAATGTAATGCACGTGGGGCTTCTTGCACAAAACTAACAAATTAGGTTCAAATTTTGGCACATCTAGACTTGTAGTGCATGAATGATTCAAATGCACTAAAGATCTGCACATTTGGGCTTTTGGTACACAACTCCAAAAAATGTTACGATGTCACACACGTGTGGGATTATGGTGCTTCACTTTGAGATAAAGGTGAGATTTTACACACGTGTGGGCTTGTGTTGCAGAACACCTAAATGAGGAAAAAGTTACGCACATTTGCCTTGTGGTTCATAACTCCTATTTACGATTAGAAATTATGCACACGGGGGATTGTGTTGAACATCCACTATAAATGGTCTGAAATAATGCACGTGCGGAGTAATAGTGTGCATACCTAAAATGTGAAAAAGTAGTGCAAGTGTGAGCTTGTGGTGCACAACTTCTGTAAATGGGCAAAACTTATGCATGTTTGGTGCTAGTGTTGCAAAACTCTTAAATTAGGTACGAAAGAAGGCCCGTATGGGATTGTGGTGAAAAACTCGTCAAGAGAGAACCAAGCGATGCATGTGTGGGATGAAGCCACACAACTACTCAAAATGGTACAATGTTACGCACGTGGGGCTTCTAGGACAAAACTATCAAATTTGGTGCTGGTTTTGGCACATCTGGGCTTGTAATGTATGAATGATTCAAATGCACCAAAGATCTGCGTGTTTGGGCTTGAGGTGCACAAGTACAAAAAATGTTACGATGTCACACACGTGTGGGATTATGGTGCTTCATTTTGAGATAAAGGTAAGATGTTATGTATGTGTAGGTTATGTTGCAGAACTCCTAAATGAGGGACAAAATTACGCACGTCTCCCTTGTGGTTCATAACTCCTATTTAAGGTTAAAAATTATGCACATGGGGGATTATGGTGAACATCCACTATAAATGGTCCAAAATCATGCACATGTGGAGTATTAGCATGTAACCTCTAAAATGTGACAAAGTTGTCCAGGTGTGGGCTTGTTGTGCACAACTTCTATAAATGGGCAAAAGATATGCATGTGTGGGTCTAGTGTTGCAAAACTCTTAAATTAGGTACGAAAGAAGGCACGTGTGGAATTATGGTGAAAAACTCCTCAAGAGAGAACCAAGCTATGCGTGTGCTTGATGAAGCACCGCAACTCCTCAAAATGGTACAATGTAACGCACGTGGGGCTTGTGGCCCTAAACTAACAAATTAGGTGCGAATTTTGGCACATCTGGGCTTGTAGTCGGAATGATTCAAATGCACCAAAGATCTACACATTTTGGCTTGTGGTGTACAACTCCCAAAAATGTTACAATGTCACGCACGTGTGAGATTATGGTCCTTCATTTTGAGATAAAGCTAAGGCGTTACATACGTGTGTGCTTGTGTTACAAAACTCCTAAATGAGGGACAAAGTTACGCACATCTCCCTTATGGTTCATAACTCCTATTTAAGGTTAGAAATTATGGACACAGGGGATTGTGGTGAAAATCCACTATAAATGGTCCGAAATCATGCATTTGCGGTGTATTAGCGTGTAACCCCTAAAATGTGACAAAGTTATCCAGGTGTGGGCTTGTTGTGCACAGCTTCTATAAATGGGCAAAACTTATGCATGTGTGGGGCTAGTGTTATAAAACTCTTAAATTAGGTATGAAAGAAGGTACGTGTGGGATTGTGGTGAGAAACTCCTCAGGAGGGAACCAAGCTATGTGTGAAAGATGTCAGCTGGTTAAGTTGGCAAAGTCTATGGGTGTCGTACCAAGGACTTGGGTTAAAAAAAACCTTTCTTCACCTATAATTACTTATAAAAAAAAGCTATGCGTGTGTGGGATTAAGAAACACAACTCGTCAAAATGGTACAATGTAACGCACGTGGGACTTGTGGCACAAAACTAACAAATTAGGTGCGAATTTTGGCACATCTGGTCTTGTAATGCATGAATGATTCTAACGCGCCAAAGATCTGCATGTTAGGGCTAGTGATACACAACTTTAAAAAATTTTACATTGTCACACATGTGTGGGATTATGGTGCTTCATTTTGAGATAAAGGTAAGACGTTACGTACATGTGGGCTTGTGTTGCAGAACACCTAAATGAGGGACAATGTTCCACACATCTGCCTTGTGGTTCATAACTCCTATTTAAGATTAAAAATTATGTACACGGGGGATTGTGGTGAACATCCACTCTAAATGTTCCGAAATACTACACCTGTGGAGTAATAGTGTGCATCCCTAAAACGTGAGAAAGTAATGCTGGTGTGGGATTTTGGTGCAAAGCATCTATAAATGGGAAAAAACTTACGCATGTGTGGGGCTAGTGGTGCAAAACTCTTAAATTAGTTATGAAAGTTGGCACGTGTGGGATTGTGGTCATATACTCCTCAAGACAGAACCAAGCTATGCGTGTATGGGATTAAGGAACACAACTCCTGAAAATGGTACAATGTAATGCATGTGTGGCTTGTGGCACAAAACCTACAAATTAGGTGCATATTTTGGCACATGTGGTCTTGTAGTGCATGAATGATTCAAATGCATCGAAGATCTGCACATTTGAGCTTGTCATGCACAACTCTAAGAAACATTAAGATGTCACACACGTGTGGGATTATGGTGCTTCATTTAGAGATAAATGTAAGGCGTTACGTACATGTGAGCTTGTGTTGTATAACTCCTACATGAGGGACAAAGATATGCACATCTGCCTTATGGTTCATAACTCCTATTTAGGGTTAAAAATTATGCACACGGGGGATTGTGGTGAATATCCACTACAAATGGTCTGAAAAAATGCATGTGTGGAGTATTAGTGTGCATCCCTAAAATGTGAGAAACTAACGCAGTTGTGGGTTTGGGGTGCACAACATCTATAAATGGACAAAAATAATGCATGTGTGGGGCTTGTGTTGCAAAATCTTAAATTAGGTACGAAAGTAGGCACGTGTGGGATTGTGGTGAAAAACTCCTCAAGAGAGAACCAAGCTGTGCATGTGTGAGATTAAGGAACACAACTCCTCAAAATGGTACAATGTAATGCACATGGGGCTTGTGGCATAAAACTTACAAATTAGGTGCATATTTTGGCACACGTGGGCATGTAGTACATGAATGATTCAAATGCACCGAAGATCTGCACCTTTGCACTTGTGGTGCACAACTCCAAAAAATGTTACCATGTCACACACGTGTGGTATTATGGTGCTTCATTCTGAGATAGAGGTAAGACGTTACGTACGTGTGGGCTTGTGTTGCAAAACTTATAAATGAGGGACAATGTTACGCACATCTGCCTTATGGTTCATAACTCCTATTTAAGGTTAGAAATTATGCACACAGGGGATTGTGGTGAACATCCACTATAAATGGTCCGAAATACTACACGTGTGGAGTACTAGTTTGCATCTCTAAAATGTGAAAAAGTAATGCAAGAGTGGGCTTTAGGGGCACAACTTCTGTAAATGGGCAAAGCTTATGCATGTGTGGGGCTAGTGTTGCAAAACTCTTAAAATAGGTACGAAGGTAGGCACGTGTGGGATTGTGGTGAGAAACCCCTCAAGACAGAACCAACCTATGCGAGTGTGGGATTAAGCAACGTTACGTACGTGTGGGCTTGTGTTACAGAACTCGTAAATGTGGGCAAAGTTACGCACATCTGGCTTGTCGTTCATAACTCCTGTTTAATGTTAAGAATTATACACATGGGGGATTATGGTGAACATCCACTATAAATGGTCCAAAATACTACAAGTGTCGAGTATTAGTGTGCATCGCTAAAATGCGAAAACGTAATCCTGGCGTAGGCTTTTGGTGCACAACTTCTATAAATGACCAAAACTTATGCATGTGTCGGGCTAGTGTTGCAAAACTCTTAAATTAGGTACGAAAGTTGGCATGTATGGGATTGTGGTGAAAGACTCCTCAAGACAGAACCAACTTATGCCAGTGTGGGATTAAGCAACACAGCTCCTTAAAATGGTAAAATGTAATGCACGTGGGGCTTATGGCACAAAACTTATAGATTAGGGGTGAATTTTGGCACATGTGGGCTTATAGTGGATGAAAGATTCAAATGCCCCGAAGATCTGCACGTTCGGGCTCGTGGTGCACAACTCCAAAAATTGTTACGATGTCACACACATGTGGGATTATGGTGCTTCATTTTGAGATAAAGGTAAGATGTTAGGTACGTGTGGACTCATGTTGTAGAACTCCAAAATGAGGGACAATGTTACGCATATCTATCTTGTGGTTCATAACTCCTATTTAAGGTTAAAAATTATGCACAAGGGCTATTATGGTGATCATCCACTATAAATGGTCCGAAATACTACACGGGTGGAGTACTAGTGTGCATCCCTAAAACTTGAAAAAGTAATACAGTTGTGGGCTTTTGGTGCACATCTATTGTAAATGGGCAAAATTTATGCATGTGTGGGGCTAGTGTTGCAAAACTCTTAAATTAGATGCGAAAGAAGGCATGTGTGGGATTGTGGTGAAAAGCTCCTCAAGACAGAACCAACATGTGCTAGTGTGGGATTAAGAAACACAGCACCTCAAAATGGTACAATGTAACGCACATTGGGCTTATGGCATAAAACTTACAAAATACGTGCAAATTTTGGCACATATGGGCTTGTAGTGCATGAATGATTCAAATGCACCGAAGATCTGCACATTTGGGCTTGTGGAGCATAACTCTAAAAAATGTTACGATGTCTCACACGAGTGGGATTATGTTGCTTCATTTTGAAATAAAAGTAAGACGTTACATACGTGTGGGCTTGTGTTGCAGAACACCTAAATGAGGGACAATGTTCCACACATCTGCCTTGTGGTTCATAACTCCTATTTAAGATTAAAAATTATGTACATGGGGGATTGTGGTGAACATCCACTCTAAATGGTCCGAAATACTGCACGTGTGGAGTAATAGTGTACATCCCTAAAACGTGAGAAAGTAATGCTGGTGTGGGCTTTTGGTGCAAAACATCTATAAATGGGCAAAACTTACGCATGTATGGGGCTAGTGTTGCAAAACTCTTAAATTAGTTACGAAAGTTAGAACATGTGGTCTTGTAGTGCATGAATGATTAAAATGCATCGAAGATCTGCACGTTTGAGCTTGTGGTGCATAACTCCTAGAAACATTAAGATGTCACACATGTGTGGGATTATGGTCTTTCATTTAGAGATAAATGTAAGGCGTTACGTATGTGTGGGCTTGTGTTGTATAACTCATACATGAGGGACAAAGTTACGCACATCTGCCTTGTGGTTTATAACTCCTATTTAAGGTTAAAAATTATGCACAAGGGGGATTATAGTGAATATCCACTATAAATGCTTTGAAATAATACACGTGTGGAGTACTAGTGTGCATCCCTAAAATGTGAAAAAGTAATGCAAGTGTAGGCTTTTGGTGCACAACTTCTATAAATGGAAAAAACTTATGCTTATGTGGGGCTTGTGTTGCAAAACTCTTAAATTAGGTGCAAAAGTAGGCATGTGTGGGATTGTGGTGAAAAACACCTCAAGACAGAACCAAGCTATGTGTGTGGGATTAAGGAACAAAACTACTCAAAATGGTACAATGTAATGCACGTGAGGCTTGTGGCGTAAAACTTACAAATTAGGTTCAAATTTTGGCACATGTGGGCATGTAGTGCATGATGACTTAAATGCACGAAAGATCTGCATGTTTGGACTTGTGCTGCACAACTCCAAAAAATGTTACGATGTCACACGTGTGGGATTACGGTGCTTCATTTTGAGATAAAGGTAAAGTGTCACGTACGTGTGGGCTTGTGTTGCAGAACTCCTAAATGAGGAACAAAGTTACGCACATCTATCTTATGGTTCATAACTCCTATTTAAGGTTAGAAATTATGCACATGGGGGATTGTGGTGAACATCCACTATAAATGGTTCAGAATAATGCATGTGTGGAGTATTAGTGTTCATCCCTAAAATGTGAGAAAGTAAAGCAGGTGTCGGGTTGTGGTGCACAACTTCTATAAATGGGCAAAAGATATGCATGTGTGGGGCTAATGTTGCAAAACTATAAAATTAGGTGAGAAAGTAGGCACGTGTGGTATTGTGGTGAAAAACACCTCAAGACAGAACCAAGCTATGCGGTTATAGGATTAAGGAATACAACTCCTGAAAATTGTGAAATGTAATCCACGTGGGACTTGTGGCACAATACATAAACGTAATCCACATGTGGAGTATTAGTGTGCAACCCTAAAATGTGCGTTATGTTGTGGTAAAACACTCCTCAAGACAGAACCAACCTATGCGAGTGTGGGATTAAGCAACATAGCTCCTCAAAATGGTACAATATAACGCACGTGGGGCTTGTGGCACAAAACTTACAAATTAGCTGTGAATTTTGGCACATGTGGGCTTATAGTGCATGAATGATTCAAATGCACCGAAGATCTGCACGTTTGGGCTTATGGTGTATAACTCTAAAAATATTACGATGTCACACACGTGTGGGATTATGGTGCTTTATTTTGAGATAAAGGTAAGACGTTACGTACGTGTGGGCTTACGTTGTTGAGCTCCTCAATGAGGGACAATGTTACGCACATCTACCTGGCGGTTCGTAACTCCTCTTTAAGGTAAAAAATAATGCACAAGGAGGATTGTGGTTAACATCCACTATAAATGGTCTGAAATACTGCACGTGTGGAGTACTAGTGTGCATCCCTAAAATATGAAAAAATAATGCAGGTGTGGACTTTTGGGGCACAACTTCAGTAAATCAGAAAAACTTATGCATGGGTGGGCCTGGTGTTGCAAAACTCTTAAATTAGGTACGAAAGTAAGCACGTGTGGGATTATGGTGAAAAACTCCTCAGGACAGCACCAAGCCATGCGTGTGTGGGATTAAGGAACACAACTGCTCAAAATCATACAATCTAACGCACGTGGGGTTTGTGGCATAAAACTTATAAATTAAGTCCAAATTTTGACACATGTGGGCTTGTAGTGCATGAATGATCTGCATGTTTGTGCTTGTGGTACACAACTCCAAAAAATGTTACGATGTCACACACGTGTGGGATTATGGTGTTTCATTTGGAGATAAAGGTAAGTAGTTATGTACGTGTGGGCTTGTGTTATAGAACTCGTAAATAAGGGAAATTGTCACATACATCTGCCCTGTGGTTTATAACTCCTATTTAAAGTTAGAAATTATGTATACGGGGGATGGTGGTGAACATCCACTATAAATGGTCAGAAATAATGCATGTGTGGAGTATTAGTGTCCATCCCTAAAATGTGAGAAAGTTTGCAGGTGTAGGGTTGTGGTGCACAACTTTGGTAAATGGGCAAAACTATTGCATGGTGGGGCTAGTGTTGTAAAACTCTTAAATTCGGTACAAAAGTAGGCACGTGTGGGATTGTGGTGAAAAACACCTTAAGACAGAATCATGCTATGTGTGTGTGGGATTAAGGAACACAACTCCTCAAAATGGTACAATGTAACGCATGTGGGGGCTTGTGGCACAAAACTTACAAATTAGGTGCAAATTTTTACACATGTGGGCTTGTAGTGCCTAAATGATTCAAATGCACTGAAGATCTGCACGTTTGGGCTAGTGGTGTACAACTCCAAAGAATGTTACTATGTCATACATGTGTGGGATTATGGTGCTTCATTTAGAAATAAAGGTAAGGCGTTACTTACATGTGGGCTTGTATTGCAGAACTCCTAATTGAGGGACAAAGTTATGCACATCTGTCTTGTGGTTCATAACTCCTATTTAAGGTTAGAACTAATGTCCTTAGGGGATTATGGTGAACATCCACTATAAATGGTCTGAAATAATGCATGTGTAGAGTATTAGTGTGCATCCCTAAAATGTGAGAAAGTAATTCAAGTGTGCGGTTGTGGTGCATAACTTCTGTAAATAAAGAAAACTTATGCATGTGTGCGGCTAGTGTTACAAAACTCTTAAATTAGGCACGAAAGTAGGCATGTGTGGGATTGTGGGGAAAAACTCCTCAAGACAGAACCAACCAATGCTAGTGTGGGATTAAGCAACACAGCTCCTCAAAATGGCATAATGTAACACATGTGGGGCTTGTGGCATAATACTTATAAATTAGGTTCTAATTTTGGCACATGTAGGCTTGTAGTGCATGAATATTTCAAATGCATTGAAGATCTGCACATTTGGGCTTGTGTTCCATAACTCCAAAAAATGTTACGATGTCACACGTGTGGGATTATGGTGCTTCATTTTAAGATAAAGGTGAGACATTATGTACGCGTGGGTTTGTGTTGCAGAACTTGTAAATGAGGGTATTGTTATGCACATTTGCCTTGTGGTTTCTAACTCTTATTTACGGTTAAGAATTTTGCACATGGGGGATTGAGGTAAACATCCACTGTAAATGGTCCGAGATACTGCTAGTGTAGAGTATTAGTGTACATCCTTGAAATGTGAAAATTAATGTAGGTCCAGCTTTCGGTGCACAACTTCTATAAATGGGCAAAACTTATACATGTGTGGGGCTAGTGTTTCAAAACTCTTAAATTAGGTACGAAAGTAGGCACGGATGGGATTATGGTGAACAACTCCTCAAGAAAGAACCAAGCTATGCGTCTGTGGGATTAAGGAACACAACTCCGTAAAATGGTACAATGTAATAGCATGTAGGGCATGTGGCACAAAACTTACAAATTAGGTGGAAATTTTGGCATATGTGGGTTTGTAGTGCATGAATGATTCAAATGTACCAAAGATCTGCACGTTAACACTTGTGGTGCACAACTCCAAAAAATGTTACGATGTCACACACATGGGATTATATTCCTTCATTTTAAGATAAAGGTAAAGTGTTATGTACATGTGGGCTTGTGTTGCAGAACTTCTAAATGAGGGACAAAGTCACGCACATCTATCTTATGGTTCATAGCTCCTATTTAAGGTTAAAAATTATGCACGCGGGGGATTATGGTGAGCATCCACAACAAATGGTTTGGAATAATGCATGTATAGAGTATTAGTGTCCATCCCTAAAATGTGAGAAAGTAATGCAGGGGTGGGGTTGCGGTGCACAACTTCTATAAATGAGCAAAACGTATGCATGTATGGGGCTAGTGTTATAAAACTCTTAAATTAGATACGATAGTAGGCACGTGTGGGATTGTGGTGAAAAACACCTCAAGATAGAACCAAGTTATGTGTTTGTGGGATTAAGGAACACAACACCTCAAAATGGTACAATGTAACACATGTTGGGCTTGTGGCAAAATACATACAAATTAGGTGCGAATTTTGGCACATGTGGGCTTGTAGTGCATGAATGAATCAAATGCAGTAAAGATCAGCTTGTTTAGGCTTGTGGCTCACAACTCTAAAAAATGTTACGATGTCACATATGTGGGACTATGATGCTTCATTTTTAGATAAAGGTAAGACGTTACGTACGTGTGGCCTTTGTGTTGTTGAACTCCCAAATGAGGGATAAAGTTACGCACATTGGCCTTGTGGTTCATAACAACTATTTAAGGTTAGAAATTATACACATGGGGGATTATGGTGAAAATCCACTATAAATGGTTTGAAATAATGCACGTGTGGAGTATTAGTGTGCATCCCTAAAATGTGAGAAAGTAATGCAGGTGTGTGGTTGTGGTGCACAACTTCTGTAAGTAGGCAAAACTTATGCATGTGTGGGGCTAGTATTGTAAAACACTTAAATTAGGTACAAAAGTAGGCACGTATCGGATTATGGTAAAACACTCCTCAATACAGAACCAACCTATGCGAGTGTGGGATTCAGCAACATTGCTCCTTAAAATGGTACAACGTAACGCATGTGGGGCTTGTGGCACAAAACTTACAAATTAGGTGTAAATTTTGGCACATGTGGGCTTGTAGTGCTTGAATGATTCAAATGCATCGAAGATCTGCACGTTTGGGCTTATGGTGCACAACTCCCAAAAATGTTACGATGTCACACACTTGTGGGATTATGGTGCTTCATTTTTTAGATGAAGGTAAGACATTACGTACGTGTGAGCTTGCATTGTTGAACTCCTAAATGAGGGATAATGTTACACACATTTGTCAGGCGGTTTGTAACACTTATTTAAGGTAAAAAATTCTACGCAAGGGGGATTGCAGTGAACTACTATAAATGGTCCAAAATACTGCACGTGTGGACTACTAGTATGCATCCCAAAAACATGAAAAAGTAATGCTAGTGTGGGCTTTTGGGGCACAACATCAGCAAATCGGAAAAACTCATGCATGTGTGGGGCTAGTGTTGCAAAACTCTTAAATAAGGTACAAAAATAGGCACATGTGGGATTAAGGAACACAACTGCTCAAAATCGTACAATCTAACGAACGTGGGGCTTGTGCCACAAAACTTACAAATTAGGTGCGGGTTTTGACACATGTGGGCTTGTAGTGCATGAATGATTCAAATGCACTAAAGATTTACATGTTTACGCTTGTGGGGCAAAACTCAAAGAAATGTTACGATGTCACACACGTGTGGGATTTTGGTGCTTCATTTGGAGATAAAGGTAAGTCGTTATGTACGTGTAGGCTTGTGTTATAGAACTCGTAAATGAGGGACAATGTTACGCATATCTGCCTTGTGGTTTATAACTCCTATTTAAGGTTAGAAATTATGCACACGGGGGATTATGGTGAACATTCACTATAAATGGTCTAAAATAATGCATGTGTGGAGTATTAGTGTGCATCCCTAAAATGTGAGAAAGTAATGCATGTGTGGGGTTGTGGTGCACAACTTCTGTAAATGGGCAAAACATATGCATGTGTGGGGCTAGTGTTGCAAACGCTTAAATTAGGTACGAAAGTAGGCATGTGTGGGATTGTGATGAAAAACTCCTCAAGACAAAACCAAGCTATACGGGTGAAGGATTAAGAAACACAACTCCTTAAAATGGTATAATGTAATGCACATGAGGCTTGTGGCACAAAACTTACAAATTAGGTGCATATTTTGGCACATATAGGCTTATAGTGCATGAGTGATTCAAATGCACCGAAGATCTGCATGTTTGCCATTGTGGTTCACAACTACAAAAAATGTTACGATGTCACACACGTGTGGTATTATGGTGCTTCATTCTTAGATAGAGGTAAGACGTAACGTATGTGTGGGCTTGTATTGCAAAACTTGTAAATGAGGGACAATTTTACGAACATCTACCTTGTGGTTCATAATTCCTATTTAAGGTTAGAAATTATGAAAACGGGGGATTGTAGTGAACATCAACTATAAATGGTATGAAATACTTAACGTGTGCAGTACTAGTGTGCATCCCTAAAACGTGAAAAAATAATGCAGGTATGGGCTTTAGGTGCATAACTTCTGTAATTGGGCAAAACTTATGCATGTGTGGGGCTAGTGTTGCAGAAATCTAAAAATGGGTACGAAGGTAGGCATGTGTGAGATTGTGGTGAAAAACCCCTCAAGACAGAACCAACCTATGCGAGTGTGGGATTAAGCAACAAAACAGCTCAAAATGGTGCAATGTAACGCACATGGGGCTTATGGCACAAAACCTACAAATTAGGTGTGAATTTTGGCACATGTGGGCTTGTAGTGCATGAATGATTCAAATGCACCAAAGATAGGCACGTTTGGACTTATGGTGCACCACTTCAAAAATTGTTATAATGTCACACGTGTGGGATTACGGTGCTTCATTTTGAGATAAAGGTAAGACGTTACGTATATGTGGACTTGTGTTGCAGAACTCGTAAATGTGGGCAAAGTTACGCACATCTGGCTTGTCGTTCATGACACCTGTTTAATGTTAAGAATTATACACAAGGGTTTATGGTGAACATCCACTATAAACGGTCAAAAATACTGTAAGTGTGGAGTATTAGTGTGCATCCCTAAAATGTGAAAAATTAATCTAGGCGTGGGCTTTTGGTGCACATCTACTGTAAATAAGAAAAACTTATACATGTGTGGGGCTAGTGTTGCAAAAATCTTAAATTAGGTATGAAAGTAGGCACGTATGGGATTGTGGTGAAAACCTCCTCAAGACAGAACCAACCAGTGCGACCGTGGGATTAAGCATCACATCTCCTCAAAATGGTACAATGTAATGCACATTGGGCTTATGGCACAAAACTTATAAATAAGGTGCGAATTTTGGCATATGTGGGCTTGTAGTGCATGAATGAATCAAATGCACCAAAGATCTGCACGTATGGGCTTGTGGTGCACAACTCCAAAAAATGTTACGATGTCACATATGTGTGGGATTATGGTGCTTCATTTTGATATAATGGTAACACGATACGTACGTGTGGGCTCGTGTTGCAGAACTCCAAAATGAGGGACAATGTTATGCACATCTGCCACGTGGTTCATAACTCCTATTTAAGGTTAAAAGTTATGCACAAGGGGGATTATCATGAACATCCACTATAAATGGTCCGTAATATTACACTTGTGGAGTACTAGTGTGCATCCCTAAAACGTGAAGAAGTAATGCAGGTGTTGGCTTTTACTGCACATCTACTGTAAATGGGCAAAACTTATTCATGTGAGGGGCTAGTGTTGCAACTCTTAAATTAGGTACGAAAGTAGGCATGTGTGGGATTGTAGTGAAAACCTCCTCAAGACAGAACCAACCTGTGCGACTGTGGGATTAAGCAACACAGCTCCTGAAAATGGTATAATGTAACACACGTTGGGCTTATGGCATAAAACTTACAAATTAGGTGCAAATTTTGGCATATATGGACTTGTAGTGCATAAATCATTCAAATGCACCGAAGATCTGCACGTTTGGGCTTGTGGTGCACAACTCCAAAAAAGGTTACGATGTCACACACGTGTGGGATTATGGTGCTTCATTTTGGGATAAAGGTAAGATGTTACGTACGTGTAGGTTCGTGTTGCAGAACTCGTAAATGAGAGACAATGTTATGCACATCTGCCTTGTGGTTCATAACTCCTATTTAAGTTTAAAAATTATGCACAAGGGGGATTATGGTGAACATCCACTATAAATGGTCCGAAATACTACACGTGTGGAGTACTAGTGTGCATCCCTAAAACGTGAAAAAATAATGTAGGTGTGTGCTTTTGGTGCACATCTACTGTAAATGGGAAAAACTTATGCATGTGTGGGGCTAGTGTTGCAAAACTCTTAAATTAGGTATGAAAGTAGGCACGTGTGGGATTGTGGGAAAAACCTCCTCAAACAGAACAAACCTGTGCTACTGTGGGATTAAGCAACACAGCTCCTCAACATGGTACAATGTAATGGACATTGGGCTTATAGCACAAAACTTACAAATTAGGTGCAAATTTTAGCACATGTGGGCTTGTAGTGCATGAAATGATTCAAATGCACCGAAGATCTACACGTTTAGGCTTGTAGTGCATAACTCTAAAAAATGTTACGATGTCTCACAAGAGTGGGATTATGGTGCTTCATTTTGAGATAAAAGTAAGACGTTACATACGTGTGGGCCTGTGTTGCAGAACTCCAAAATGAGGGACAATGTTACGAACATCTGCCTTGTGGTTCATAACTCCTATTTAAGTATAAAATTTATGCACAAGGGGGATTGTGGTGAATATCCACTTTAAATGGTCTGAAATACTACACTTGTGAAGTACTAGTGTGCATCAATAAAATGTGAGAAAGTAATGCAGGTGTGGGCTTTTGGTGCACAACTTCTGTAAATGGCCAAAGCTTATGCATGTGTGGGGCTAGCGTTGCAAAACCCTTAAATTAGGTACGAAAGTAGGCACATGTGGGATTATGGGGAAAAACTCCTCAACACATAACCAACCTATACGAGTGTGGGATTAAGCAACACAGCTCCTTAAAATGGTACAATGCAATGCACATGGGGCTTGTGGCATAAAAGCTACAAATTAGGTGCATATTTTGGCACATGTGAGCTTGTAGTGCATAAATGATTTAAATGCATCGAAGATCTACCCGTTTGGGCTTGTGGTGCACAACTTCAAAAAATGTTATGATGTCACACATGTGTGGGATTATGGTGTTTCATTTTGAGATAGAAGTAAGATGTTATGTACGTGTGGGCTTGTGTTGCAGAGCTCCTAAATGAGGGACAATGTTACGCACATCTGCATTGTGCTTCATAACTCCTATTTAAGGTTTAAAATTTTACACATGGGGGATTGTGGTGAACATACACTATAAATGGTCCAAAATACTGCACGTGTGGAGTATTAGTGTGCATCCCTAAAATGTGAAAAAGTAATGCAAGTGTCGGCTTTTGGTGCACAACTTCTATAAATGGGCAAAGCTGATGCTTGTGTGGGGCTTGTATTGCAAAACTCTTAAATTATGTACGAAAGTAGGCACGTGTGGGATTGTTGTGAAAAACACCATAAGACATAACCAAGCTATGCGTGTGTGGGATTAAGGAACACAACTCCTCAAAATGGTACAATGTAAGGCACGTGGGGCTTGTGGCGCAAAATTTACAAATTAGGTGCGAATTTTGGCACATGTGGGCTTGCAGTGCATGAATGATTCAAATGCACCGAAGATCTACAAGTTAGCGCTTATGGTGCATAACTCCAGAAAATGTTAGAATGTCACACACATGTGGGATTATGCTACTTCATTTTGAAATAAAGGTAAGATGTTTTATACGTGTGGGCTTGTGTTGTAGAACTCGTAAATGAGGGACAATATTACGCACATCTGCCTTGTGGTTCATAACTCCTATTGAAGGTTAGAAAATATGCACACGGGGGATTATGGTGAAAATCCACTATAAATGGTCCGTTATAATGCACCTGTGGAGTATTAGTGTGCATCCCTAAAATATGAAAAAGTAGTGCAGGTGTGGGCTTTTGGTGCACAACTTCTATAAATGGGCAAAACTTATGCATTTGTGGGGCTAGTGTTGCAAAACTTTGAAATTAGGCATGAAAGTAAGCACGTGTGGGCTTATGGCAAAAAGCTCCTCAGGACAGCACAAAGCCATGCATGTGTGGGTTTATGAAACACAACTCCTCAAAAAGGTGCAATATAACGCACTTATGGCTTGTGGAACAAAACTTTTAAATTAGGTTCGAATATTGGCACGTGTGGGCATGTGGTGCATGAATGATTCAAATGCACCAAAGATCTGCACAATTGGGCTTCTAGAGCACAACTCCGAAAAATGTTTTGAAGTCACGCATGTGTGGGACAATGGTGCTTAATTTTGTGACAAAGGTAAGGAAGTTACACACGTCTGGGCCTATGTTGTAGAACTCCTAAATAAGGGACAAAGTTACACACATATGCGTTGTGGTGCAGAACTCTTATTTAAGGTTGGAGGTTATGCACTGGGGAGATTGTGGTGAACATCCACTAAAAATGGTCTGAAATAATTCATGTGTGGGGTATTAGTGCGCATCCCTAAAATGTGACAAAGTTATGCAGTTGTGGGCTTGTAGTGCACAACTTCTGTAAATGGGTAAAACTTATGTATGTGTGGGGCTAGTGTTGCAAAACTCTTAAATTAGGTATGAAAGTAGGCACATATGAGATTGTGGTGAAAAACCCCTCAAGACAGAACCAAACTATGCGTGTGTGGGATTGAGGAACATAACTCCTCAAAATGTTACAAAGTAATGCACGTAGGGCTTGTGGCACAAAACTTTCAAAATAGGTATGAATTTTGGCACATGTGGGCTTGTAGTGCATGAATGATTTAAATGCACCAAAGATTTGTACATTTGGGCTTGTGGTGCACAACTCCAAAAAATATTACGATGTCACACACGTGTGGAATTATGGTGCTTCATTTTGAGATAAAGGTATGACGTTACGTACGTGTGAGCTTGTGTTGTAAAACTCCTGAATGAGGGACAAAGTTACACACATCTACGTTGTGTTGCATAACTCCTATTTAAGGTTGGAAGTTATGAACACAAGAGATTATGGTGAGCATCCACTGTAAATGATCCGAAATAATGCACGTGTGGAGTAATAATGTGCATCCCTAAAATGTGTTGGTAATGTAGGTGTGGGCTTATGGTGCACAACTTCTTTAAATGGGCAAAACTTATGCATGTGTGGGGATATTGTTGCAAAACTCTTAAATTAGGTATGAAAGCCGTGTGGGATTGTGGTGAATAACTCCTCCGGACAGTACCAAGCTATGCGTGTCTGTGATTATGGAAAACAACTCCTCAAAAAGGTAGAATGTAACGCATGTGTGGCTTATAGAACAAAACTTTTAAATGTGATGCAAATTTTGGCACCTGTGGGCATGTGGTACATATATGATTGAAATGCACCAAAGATGTTGATGTTCGGGCTTGTGGAGAAAAAGTCCAAAAAATGTTACGAAATCACGCACGTGTGGGATTATGGTGGTTAATTCTATGATAAACGTAAGAAGTTACACAAGTGTGGGCTTGTGTTCCAAAACACCTAAATGAGGGACAAAGTTACGCACATTTGCCTTGTGGTTCATAAATCCTATTTAAGTTTATAAATTATGCCCATGGGGGATTGTGGTGAACATCAACTATAAATGGTCCAAAAAAAACGCACGTGTGGAGTATTAGTGTGCAACCCTTAAAATGTGACAAAGTTATGCAGGTGTGGGCTTGTGGTGCACAACTTCTGTAAATGGGAAAAACTTATTCATGTGTGGGGCTAGTGTTACAAAATTCTTAAATTAGGTACGAAGGTAGGCACTTGTGGGATTGTGGTGAAAAACTCATCAAGACAGAACCAAGCTATGCATGTGTGGGATTAAGGAACACAACTTTTCAAAATGGTACAATGTAACGCACGTGGGGCTTGTGGCACATAACTTCTAAATTAGGTGCGAATTTTGGCACATGTGGGCTTGTAGTGCATGAATGATTCAAATGCACTAAAGATCTGCACCTTTGGGCTTGTGGTGCACAACTCCAAAAAATGTTACGATGTCATGCATGTATGGGATTATGGTGCTTCATTTTGAGATAAAGGTAAGATGTTACGTACGTGTGAGCTTGTGTTGCAAAACTCCTAATGAGGGATAAAGTTACGCACATCTGCATTGTGGTGCATTACTCCTATCTTCGGTTGGAAGTTATGCACACAAGAGATTGTGGTGAACAACCACTATAAATGGTATGAAATAATTCACGTGTGGAGTAATAGTGTGCAACCCCTAAAACGTGACAAAGTTATGCAGGTATGGGCTTGTGGTGCACAACTTCTGAAAATGGTAAAAACCTATCCATTTATGGGGCTAGTGTTGTAAAACTCTAGAATTAGGCAAGAAAGTTAGCATGCGTTTGATTATGGCGAAAAACTCCCCAGGACAGTACCAAGCTATGTGTACGTCGGATTATGGAACACAACTACTCAAAAAGGTACAATGTAACGTATGTGTGGCTTGTGGAACAAAACTTTCAAATTAGGTGCAAATTTTAGCATGTGTGAGATTATAATGCATGAATAATTCAAATGCACCAAAGATTTGCACGTTTGGACTTGTGATGCACAACTCAAAAAAATGTTATGACGTCATACAGTTGTGGGATTATGGTGCTCAATTTTGTGATAAAGGTAAGAAGTTACACACGTGTGGTCTTGTGTTACAAAACTCCTAAGTAAGGGATAAACTTACGCACATCTGCTTTGTGGTTCATAACTCGTATTTAAGGTTAGAAATTATGCACACGGGGCGTTGTGGTGAACATCCACTATAAATGGTCCGAAATAATGCACGTGTGGAGTATTTGCATGCAACCTCTAAAATGTGACAAAGTTATGCAGGTGTAGGCTTGTGGTGCTCAACTTAAGTAAATGGGCAAAACTTATGCATGTGTGGGCCTAGTGTTGAAAACTCTTAAATTAGGTACAAAAGTTAGCATGTGTGGGATTAGGGTGAAAAACTCCTCAAGATAGAACAAAGTTATGTGTGTGTGGGATTAAGGAACACAACTCCTCAAAATGGTACAATGTAACACACGTGGAGCTTGTGTCAGAAAACTGACAAATTAGGTGCGAATTTTGGAACATGTGGGCTTCTAGTGCATGAATGATTCAAATGCACCAAAGATATGTATGTTTGGGTTTGTGGTTCGTAAGTCCAAAAAATGTTACGATGTCATGCACATGTGGGATTATGGTGTTTCATTTTGAGATAAAGGTAAGACATTACGTACGTGTGATCTTGTGTTGCAAAACTCCTGAATGAGGGACAAAGTTCGCACATCTGCCTTGTGGTGCATAACTCTTATTTCTGGTTGTAAGTGATGCACACGAGAGATTGTGGTGAACAACCACTATAAATGGTCCAAAATAATTCACGTGTGGAGTATTTGTGTGCATCCCTAAAATGTTACAAAGTTATACAGGTATGGGCTTGTGGTACACAACGTCTGTAAATTACAAAACTTATGCATGTGTGTGGCTAGTGTTGCAAAACTCTGAAATTAGGTATAAAAGTTGGCACGTGTGGGATTATGGCAAAAAATTCCTTAGGACAGTACCATGCTATGCGTGTGTGGGATTATCGATCACAACTCCTAGAAAAGGTACAATGTAACATACGTGTAGCTTGTGGAACAAAACTTTTAAATTAGGTTCGAACTTTGGCACGTGTGGTCATGTGTTGCATGAATGATTCAAATGCACCAAAGATCTGCACATTTGTGCTTGTGGAGCACAACTCCAAAAAATGTTATGAAGTCACGCACGTGTGGGGATTATGGTGCTTAATTTTGTTATAAAGGTAAGAAGTTACACACGTGTGGGCTTGTGTTGCAAAACTCCTAAATGTGGGACGAAGTTACACACATCTACGTTGTAGTTCATAACTCCTATTTAAGGTTAGAAATTATGCACACGGGGGATTGTAGTGAACATGCACTATAAATGGTCCGAAATAATGCACGTGTGGTGTATTAGCGTGCAACCCCTAAATTGTGACAAAGTTATGCAGGAGTGGGCTTATAGTGCATAACTTCTGTAAATGGCAAAACTTATGCATGAGTGGGGCAAGTGTTGCAAAACTCTGTAATTAGGTACAAAACTTGACACGTGTGGGATTGTGGAGAAAAACTCCTCAGGATAGTACCAAGCTATGCGTGTGTGGGATTAAGGAACGCAACTCCTTAAAATGGTACAATGTAATGCACGTGGGGCTTGTGGCACATAACTTCCAAATTAGGTGCAAATTTTGGCACATGTGGGCTTATAGTGCATGAATGATGCAAATGCACTAAAAATCTACACGTTTGGGCTTGTGGTGCACAACTCCAAAAAATGTTACAATGTCATGCAAGTGTGCGATTATGGTGCTTCATTATGAGATAAAGATAAAACATTATGTACGTGTAAGCTTGTATTGTAAAACTCCTAAATGAGGGACAAAGTTACGCACATCTGTATTGTGGTGCATAACTCCTATCTTCGGTTGGAAGTTATGCACACAAGAGATTGTGGTGAACAACCACTATAAACGGTCCAAAATAATTCACATGTGGAGTAATAGTGTGTAACCCCTAAAATGTGACAAAGTTATGCATGTATGGGCTTGTGGTGCACAACTTCTGTAATTGGTAAAAACTTATCCGTTTGTGGGGTTAGTGTTGTAAAACTCTGAAATTAGGCTCGAAAGTTGGCATGTGTTTGATTGTAGTGAAAAACTTCTCAAGATAGTACCAAGCTATGCGTGTGTGGGATTAAGGAACATAACTCCTCAAAATCGTACAATGTAATGTATGTGGGGCTTGTGGCACAAAACTTACAAAGTAGTTACGAATTTTGGCACTTGCAGGCTTGTAGTGCATCAATTATTTAAATGCACCAAAGATCTGCACATTTGGGCTTGTGGTGCACAACTCCAAAAAAATGTTGCGATGTCATGCTCGTGTGGGATTATGGTGCTTCATTTTAAGATAAAGGTAAGGCGTTACGCATGTGTGAGCTTGTGTTACGAAACTCCTAAATGAGGGACAAAGTTACGCACATTTGCTTGCGGTGCATAACTCCTATTTACGGTTGGAAGTTATGCACACGAGAGATTGTGGTGAACAACCACTATAAATGGTCCAAAATAATTCATGTGTGGAGTATTACTGTGCATCCAAAAAATGTGACAAAGTTATGCATGTGTGGGCTCACGGTGCACAACTCCTCAAAATGGTACAATATAACACATGTGGGGCTTGTAGCACAAAACTTACAAATTAGGTGTGAATTTCGGCATATGTGGGCTTGTACTGCATCAGTGATTTAAATGCATCAAAGATCTACACGTTTGGGCTTATGGTGCACAACTCTAAAAAATGTTACGATATCATGCACATGTGGGATTATGGTGCTTTATTTTGAGATAAAGGTAAGACGTTACGTATGTGTGAGCTTTTATTGCAAAACTCCTGAATGAGGGATAAAGTTACGCACATCTGCATGGTGGTGCATAACTCCTATTTACGGCCGTAATAAATGGTCCAAAATAATTCACGTGTGGAGTATTAATGTAAATCCCTCAAATGTGACAAAGTTATGCAGGTGTGGGGTTGTGGTGCACAACTTCTATAAATGGGTAAAACTTATGCATGGGTGGGGTAGTGTTACAAAACTCTGAAATTTGGTACGACAGTAGGCATGTGTGGGATTATGGTGAAAAACTCCTCAGGAGAGTACCAAGCTATGCGTGTGTGGGACTATGGAACACAACTCCTCAAAAAGGTACAATATAATGCACGTGTGGCTTATGGAACAAAACTTTGAAATTAGGTGCGAATTTTGGCATGTGTGGGCTTGTAGTGCATGAATGATTTAAACGTACCAAAGATATGCAAGTTTGTGCTTGTGGTGCACAACTCTAAAAAATGTTACGATGTCACACATGTGTGGGATTATGGTGCTTCATTTTGACAAAAAGGTAAGACATTACGTACATGTGAGCTTGTGTTGCAAAACTCCTAAATGAGGGACAAAGTGACACACATCTGCCTTATGGTGCATAACTCTTATTACCAGTTAGAAGTTATGTACACGAGAGATTGTGGCGAACAACTACTATAAATGGTCCAAAATAATTCACATGTGGAGTATTAGTGTGTATCCCTAAAATGTGACAAAGTTATGCAGGTGTGGGCTTATGGTACAAACTTTTGTAAATTGCAAAACTTATGCATGTGTGGGGCTAGTGTTGCAAAACTCTGAAATTAGGTATGAATGTTGGCACATGTGGGATTGTGGCAAAAAATTCATCCGGATAGTACCAAGCTATACGTGTGTGGGATTATCGATCACAACTCCTCAAAAAGGTACAATGTAACGCACATGTGGCTTGTGGAACAAAACTTTTAAACGAGGTTCGAATTTGGGATGTGTGGTTATGTGTTGTGTGAATGATTCAAATGCACCAAAGATCTGCACATTTGGGCTTGTGAAGCATAACTCCAAAAAATGTTACGAAGTCACGCACGTGTGGGATTATAGTGCTTAACTTCGTTATAAAGATAAGAAGTTGCACATGTGTGGGCTTATGTTGTAGAACTCCTAAAAGAGGGACAAAGTTGTGCACATCTGCGTTGTGGTTCATAACTTCTATTTAAGGTTAGAAGTTATGCACTGGGGAGATTGTGGCGAACATCCACTATAAATGGTCCGAAATAATTCATGTTTAGAGTATTAGTGTGCATCCCTAAAATGTGACAAAGTTATGCAGTTGTGCGCTTGTGGTGCACAACTTCTATAAATGGGAAAAACTTATTCATGTGTGGGGCTAGTGTTGCAAAACTCCTTAAATTAGGTGCGAAAGTAGGCACGGGTGGGATTGTGGTGAAAAACTCCTCAAGACAGAACCAAGCTATGTGTGTGTGGGATTAATGAACACAACTCCTCAAAATGGTACAGTGTCACGCACGTGGGGCTTGTGGCACCAAACTTACAAATTAGGTCCGAATTTTCGTACATGTGGGCTTGTAGTGCGTCAACGATTTAAATGCACCAAAGATTTACATGTTTGGGCTTGTGGTCCATAACTCTAAAATATGTTACAATGTCATGCACGTGTGGGATTATGGTACTTTATTTTGAGATAAAGGTAAGACGTTACGTACGTTTGAGCGTGTTGTAAAACTATGGGTTGTGCTGCATAAGTCCTATTTACGGTTAGAAGTTATGCACAAGAGAGATTGTGGTGAATAACCTCTATAAGTGGTCCAAAATAATTCATGTGTGAAGTTATAGTGTACATCCCCAAAATGTGACAAAGTTATGTAAGTGTGGGCTTGTGGTGCATAACTTCTGTAAATGACAAAACGTATGCATGTGTGGGGCTAGTGTTTGCAAAACTTTGAAATTAGGTATGAAAGTTGGCACATGTGGGATTGTGACAAAAAACTCCTCAGGACAGTACCAAGCAATGCATGTGTGGGATTATGGAACACAACTCCTCAAAAAGGTATAATGTAACGCATGTATAGCTTGTGGAACAAAACTTTCAAATTAGGTTCGAACTTTGGCATGTGTGGGCATGTGGTGCATGAATGATTCAAATGAACCAAAGATCTGCACATTTGGGCTTGTGGAGCACAAATCTAAAAAATGTTACATAGACAGGCATTCATGGGATTATCGGGCTTAATTTTGTGATAAAGGTAAGAAATTACAAACGTGTGGTCTTGTGTTGCAGAACTCCTAAATGAGGGACAAAGTTACGCACATTTTCCATGTGGTTCATTACTCCTACTTAAGGTTAGAAATTATGCACACGGGGGATTATGGTGAACATGCACTATGAATGGTCCAAAATAATGCACGTGTGGAGTATTAGCGTGCAACCCCAAAAATGTGACAAAGTTATGCAGGTGTGGGCTTGTGGTGCACAACTTCTATAAATGGCAAAACTTATACATGAGTGGGGCTAGTGTTGCAAAACTCTGAGATTAGGTACAAAAGTTGGCACATATGGGATTGTGGCAAAAAACTCCTCGGGACAATACCAAGCTATGCGTGTGTGGGATTATGGAACACAACTCCTTAGAAAGGTACAAGTGTAACGCATGTGTGTCTTGTGGAACAAAACTATCAAATTAGGTTCGAATTTGGGCACGTGTGGGCATGTGGTGCATGAATGATTCAAATGCACCAAAGATCTGCATGTTTGGGCTTCTGCAGCATAACTCCAAAAAATGTTATGATGTCACGCACATGTGGGATTATGGTGGTTCATTTTGAGATAAAGGTAAATTGTTATGTACGTGTGAGCTTGTGTTGCAGAACTCCTAAATGTGGGACAAAGTTACACACAAGAGAGATTGTGGTGAACAACCACTATAAATGGTAAAAAATAATTCACGTGTGGAGTATTAGTGTGCATCCCCAAAATGTGACAAAGTTATGCATGTATGGGCTTATGGTGCACAACTTCTGTGAATGGCAAAACTTATGCATGGGTCGTGCTAGTGTTGCAAAACTCTGAAATTAGGTACAAAAGTTTGCACGTATGGGATTGTGGCAAGAAACTCCTCAGGACAGTACCAAGCTATGCATGTGTGGGATTGTGGAACAAAACTCCTCAAAAAGGTTCAACGTAACACACATGTGGCTTGTGGAACAAAACTTTCAAATTAGATTCAAACTTTGGCACGTGTGGGCATGTGGTGCATGAATGATTCAATTGCACCAAAGATCTGCACCTTTGGGCTTATGGAGCATAACTGCAAAAAATGTTATGAGGTCATGCACATGTGAGATTATGGTGCTTAATTTTGTGATAAAGGTAAGAAGTTACACACGTGTGGTCTTGTGTTGCAGAACTCCTAAATGAGGGACAAAGTTATACACATTGACCTTGTAGTTCATAACTCCTATTTAAGGTTAGAAATTATGCACACAAGGGATTGTGGTGAACATCCACTATAAATGGTCTAAAATAATTCACATGTGGAGTATTAGTGCGCATCCCTAAAATGTGACAAAGTTATGCAGGTGTGGGTTTGTGGTGCACAACTTTTGTAAATGGGCAAAACTTATGCATTTGCAGGGCTGGTGTTGCATAACTTTGACATTTGGTACGAAAGTAGGCACGTGTGGGATTGTGGCGAAAAACTCCTCAGGACAGTACCAAGCTATGTGTGTGTGGGACTATGGAAGACAACTCCTTAAAAAGGTACATTGTAAGGCACGCTTGGCTTATGGAATAAAACTTTCAAATTATGTGCGAATTTTGGCATGTGTGGGCTTATAGTGCATGAATGATTTAAATGCACCAAAGATCTGTACGTTTAGGCTTGTGGTACACAACTCCAAAAAATGTTACAATGTCATGCACGTGTGGGATTATGGTACTTCATTTTGAGATAAAGGTAAGACGTTACGTAGGTGTGAGCTTTGAAAGGAAGTTTACCGTTCTTGAACAAAGAAATTAGTAAAATTCATTTAAATAACCACATATCTACATATGCTTTCCCATG
>JAOXJP010229529.1:0-10934 GCA_025762735.1 Platanus orientalis | reverse complement strand
GCTGTTTCCAGTAGATTCTAAGCAACAATATATCAAAAGGGACCATCCCAACCATACTAGTTGTTGTAGTTTCTACTAAGCTGAAAACATTGATTATACACTTTACACGCTTTGGAATAAAGTAACAATACACAAAATTATGAAAGTGAAAGAGATATACGATCGATAAATCTTTGCGCATGTGTGTGTATGAAAAAACATTGGACATACAATGTTGGATATTTTATTATTTTTAATCCAAAAAATTTGAGAACATGGAAACTGCACTGAGGCGGATGATTTTATATAACAATGCAAAACATGCAGAAGTACAGGAAAGTGTCACATTCTCTTTTTCTGTATGATGTGTAAGTAGAACAACAATTATAATGTTATAAATAGCAAATAAATATGTAGCATAAAATTATATATTATAACAACTGCCTAAATTGCTATGTCACTGTTCATATGTATTCTTCTCATGTGCAACTTTCATGAAAATAACCTTACAAATTAATGTCATATTGGTTAGAACAATAATAACATATTTAGACATATAATCTTAGACATTCTATTATTTTTAATCCAACAAAAACGAGAAAATGGCAACTCCACTGAGACGGGTGATTTTATATAACAATGCAAAACATGAAGTACTGTAAGATGCATAAATGAACTACAATTATAATAAGTAATAAAAAGAAAATAAATATGTAGTATAAAATCATATATTATAACATCTGCCTAAAATTTCTATGTGTTCATAAGTATTCTCATGTGTAACTTTCAGGAAAATAAAACTTACAAACTAAATGGTCATTAGACATTAGAAACAAAGCCTGGGTCCCCAAGAAAAACAAGACAATCATTCTCCTAGTAAAAATCATCTTTAGAAATGTCTCTGTATTCATAGAGAGCAGTGATATAGGACACCCTAGTTTTGATAAAAGGGGTGCCTTTATAGCATAATTAGGAGGTACCCCCAATTACCCACCTTGAAAAGTAAAAGTACATTTTAGTAATGCAGTCATAGAAATCCAACCCTTACCACAGTCCATTTCAATCATTTGAATTTCTGAATTCATCTTCTATCCCATATAGAAGCTTCCTATAAGTATGTCCATCCACCATATCCTTCTTCTCCTGCAACTCCTACCTCATGGCATCTCCAACCCTTTCTTGCCTGCAGATCTCCTCCTGGATTGTCTGGAATGTTATGAAATCTGCTAACCTCCGCCTTTCAGCCATCTCCCACAAAACCCTTACAGCTTCATCAACCTCACCGCCAATAGCCAAACAATTTACAAGAGAGTTGTATGCCTTACTGCTTGGAACAAAACCTTTCTTCTTCATTTCCTCATACAATTCTTTAACATTGATCGTACGGCCTTGGGTGCAAATCCCATGAATCAGATAGTCATAAGAATGTGAATTGGGCAAGCAGTTATAGGCCACGCCCATTTGATGAAATATTCTAAGAGCATCATTAACATGAAAAGATATGACTTTCCCTTTGATCATTGAATTCAAGGAAAAAATGTCGGGTTCGATCCCATCACCTACCAATTGCTTGAAGAGGCATCTAATAGTTTCCATGTACACATGATTTATATAAGAATTGTTTCCTCTACCCAAAAGGGTCGTAAAAAGATGATTGTAGGTTATAACAGAAGGCCTGCAACCAGGCTCTTTGCTCCTTCTCATGTGTTTGTACACATTTACAGCTCTCACCAATTTTTGAGCTTCAGTGAAAAAGTAAATGATGGTATTAAAAAGGGCCTCCGAACCAATACCCGGAATAGCAAGCACTTGGTTTACAACATCATCCATAACTTGGTACAATTTTGCAGAACCAAGCTTCTTGATTGTGATGTGGTACGTTGAGATGTCATGCCTGAACCTGGGTTGGTGTGAGGCCCAGTTGAAGAGTTCAAGACATACTAGAGGATCTTCTTGGAGGGTTAAGGAATTGCAGAGGTCTTTCTGGAGTGAACCTTGGTGGGAGTTGGGATACTGACTGGTGAAATTGAGCTAGATTAGTTGAAGCTTCTGACTGTTTTGGACTTTTTCCATGTTCTTTTCCTCATGAATTTTGGAGGGGTGTTATTGGAGTATGGAGAATAGAATGACTGGAGACAGTATTTGGGAAAAGGGAGCGAATTTGTAGGGATTTTGGTAATGTCTTTGAGTGGGTTACGATTTAAAGGGCTTAAGTTCTTCACTAGGTTATTATTGAGATTCAAATGACAACCATAGTTGTAGGAAAATCACCTACAGACAGAGAAGCTCCTTTCCCCGGAAGCACTTTCGTGAAGCGAATTCAATGTCGTTTCCTCATCCTCAATGAAACAGCTTAGAATCGATTTCGATTCAATTTTTTTGCAGGTGAAACTATATATGAAACGGGGTTGAAGAAGACATGGAAACATAGTAAAACAATGAAAGAACCAATGAGGGAACGTGAAAAACAACTTAATAAAAAAAAAATGAATTGGTTTCCCCAATGTTAAGAGGTTTCAGCCAAAACAGGGCTAATGAGGCAGGAAACCATCCTTTCTTTTTGGGTTTCTTGCCAGAATTTTAAGTCAAATTTACGGTTTCATCCAGTCACCATCTGATGCTTCTCATTTGTTCAGCTCATAACCAAACAACAAAAAGAAAGAAAAACCTACTTCAATATCAGAATTCAACACAACACAAAAACCTGTGAATCATGAATACGAATGGGTTTCCACAATAAAAATACAGAACGCAGAAGCCATGTTTGCAGGAGGCCGTGGCCACCCGGAACGCCTTTTCAGCCTCCCATTCCTCTACACCGGCGCTGCGGCCGGCCACCGTAACCAAGGCAAAGTCCAAGACCCCTTGCCCTCCCAACCCGCCGACGATGAAGGTCTCCGGGAAGCCAAATCTCAGACCTCGCGAAGAATTCAGATTACCGTTGGATTGATACAAGTACAGAGTTACCCCAATTATACTAATCCAATGGTGTACTATCACGATCCTGATCGAACAGTCAATCACCCTCTGTTTTGGGGCCCATCGGGTCCACCACCTTAACACAGCCACGCATATCAGGCCAGTTCAGACGGCACGGCCGTCATTCGTCTTCGGGTCCCGTTTTGGAGATTCGCTGACGATGCTGGTAAACTGCGCTTCATCCTGCTTAACGTACGCACCCCTACTTTTCAGAGTCTCCTCAGTTCTTCCGTCTTCAAACCCTTCACTTACATTCAGAAACGCCGCAGGTGGTTCCTGTAATTCGCTCTGTTTGTTCTCGTGACTGAAATCCATGAATATCAGTTTTCGTAATATGACTTTGCTTTTGTGATCAGTAAGAGTTAGCTGATTAGTTAAGATTTCAGAGCTTTCATCAACTTGAGGTTTTTTTTTTTTTGCCTTTCTGTTCTTGGATTTTAAAGAAAAAAGATACATATTTTTTGGTTCCTAAAGCCCTTATTCGTGGGAGCTCCTTGGACATTTTTAGAGTTTTAAGGGTCGGTGTGAATGCTGAATAGTAGAGGATTGCAAGTTAAATGAGTAGATTTCTTTTTTTTTCTTCTTCTTCCTATTCTTTTGGTTGAGATTGGGTGTTTTTTTACACAACTTATATAGTTTGTGGTTGTGAGTTCCTTTGGAAAACAAATTCATCAAAATGTGCTGAGTTTGCAATCATTGCTTAGTAACTCGAAGTTAATTACAAGGCTGAGAATCTGATGAGGGAGCGTCAATTTGGTTATGGTATATTAGTGGAGAATCTAGTTTAAATTTTAGTATCTTCTAGTTTTGCAGTGTTTCCTAGGAATTTGAGAGCTGGAGCACTAGTTTTCTTGAGAGGAAGAGCAATGGGAAGTTCTTCGGCATCTGTGTCTTTAACGGTTAGTAACAAGAAAGATAAGAAAACATCAGTAGGAAAATTGCCTTTTTTTTTTTTTTTTTTTTTCTTTTCTAAGTTTTGGGTGGTTGATCATAGATGGTTAACGTGCAGAAGACCTTGGTGAAGAGCCAATTAGTCGAAATTCAGACTATTAGGGATGACCCAGCTAGACTCGAAGCTATGACAGTGCAAGAACTCAGAACAGTAATGAGGTAAATAATAATATCTGTAGAAATGAATGCTAACTTCCGGTCTTTGTTTCTTTAAAATTAAGTTAAATAAATTTGTGCTTGCGCGCATATCAGGCTGCTCTAATGACAGATGATATTTTCTGGTCGAACCAACATTCTGGAAGAAAAATTATGGGAAATATGACCATATTTTTTTTATAATAAATGTGGCATGTATACCAGCACATATATCTTCACACTTAATTTATACCTAAGGAACATTTTTTGTAATGCATCTGATTTTCTTATTCATGATACAAATTCTGTAGCACATGTATGAAATCTGCCATATGCTTCATGATACAAAGTTCTTCTTATGCCATAAATATTCATGTACTTCCATTCGGACTTTTTCTTCCCTTTATACAATTCCATTTTCGCGTGATGTGAAATCAATTGAATGTCTAGCATTGATTTACTCCAAGCACCCTTTCCTGATTTCAGAAGTTCTATCATGGTCTTTGGATTTTCAGGAGTGTTGGAATCGCCACCAAAGGTCGTAAATGTGATCTTGTATCAGCCTTGAAGTGTTTCCTAGATGATGAGAAAGATGGTACCCAATCCTATTGTTCAAAATAAGCTTGTTGCTCTCCCTGTGGTCATTTTAAAGATGGATCAATCATGTTTAATGGTTTGGAATTTCTAGCCTGTGCAGGTCAAAGTTCTTTGGTAACAGAAGAGCATGCATCCTCCATGATTGAACCAATACATCCTAAACGTACTCCATCAAAAAGGAAGCCTACTAATTCATCCAGTGAGGACCTGGATCAACAGTTAAATGCAGTTTCAAAAAATTCAGAAATTCAACAGGATAAGAGAAGGGGAAAACCATCTTCCATTGGGAGTACTAGTGTTAAACTTAATTCTAAAATTAGCACAACAAAACAAAACTTGTCAGTTAAAACTGATGGGGTTCCAGGTATACTTTTTTCTGCAATATTGCTCATGTCTATATTATTTATTTCAGCACTGGTTGAAAGTCTGTTCTTGTCTAGTCATAAAATAAAATAAAAGTCTGTGCTTGTCTTTACCTGCTATCTGAGTTTAATTTGTATATTGTATTAATGAGTTGAAATTGATTTAACTTGATTGATGGGGTTGTGCCATGGTTACTGATGATAGGTAAGAAGCAGTCCGGAGCAAAGAGAAAATCTTTGCAGAATTTTAGTGAAAATGACAGAGCTACTAATGGAGCTGATCAGTCCATTAATCCTAGTGAACCATGGACAATGCTGGCCCACAAGAAGCCGCAGCAAGATTGGGTTCCGTATAATCCCAGAACCATGAGGCCTCCACCTCTTACTGATGAGACAGAGGTTGTGAAGTTAATGTCTTGGAATGTTAATGGCTTAAGAGCTTTGCTGAAATTGGAGGGATTCTCTGCACTGGAACTTGCACAAAGGGAGAATTTTGATGTGTTGTGCTTGCAAGAGACCAAATTGCAGGTAAGTATTCCCTTGAATGACGTCTCTGTTTTAAGTTCTTTTTTTGGGTAATTGGGTGCATGTTTGCAGGGGCACATTTGGATTGGTGCAACATTTACTAGCACCAAATGAAATTGGCCCAAAAAAAGTTTTAAAAATCACATTTTTGTTAAGTTGATGCCAGCACTGACTTGGTTTGTTTTGGGGGATGGATAACTTTTGAGGGCAAGCTATTATTATCAGAAGTCATGGCTATTGATAAGCTGGTTCCAATCGTGTTTCGTTGTACATTCAAATGGGTCGTATATAATTACGTGATGAATAAAATTATCTTCTTTTCTTAGTAGATGTGAATCATTTTTGCCGAGTTAAATTGAACTTGGATTGCTTAGCAAAGATTGTTTTAAGGCAGAGGTTAGGCTGCCCTTTTTCTTTTATCATGGTCTAATCTGTAGATTCTCCCTTTGTAATGTACTGGGTTTCTTTACTCTCTTTGGGCTTCCATGGCCCTTAGTGGTATGCCTTGTCCACCTTGTATATTTGTACATTTGTTTTGTCTCTTCTTAAAACGTCTCTTTTTGTTATCCAAAAAGAAAAATCCTGTGCTTTAGATGCTTGATTTTGGTGTCAAACCTGCAAACCTTAATTTTTTTTTCTTTTTTAATGTGTTTATCAATTAAACAACATTATCAAGTAGTAGCATGTCAGGAGCGTAACAAAATGGATGGAGTCTGCTGCTGGCAGAAACTGCTTGATTTGAAAGAAGATCAAAAGTAATCTGTTGTGTACTATTTAATCTTGTATGATATGATGAATCCCAGTGTCAGAGAATGATTTAGGAGCATAAAAAGAAATTCACCAATTTTGCAACTACTGTGATTGGCAATATTGAAAATTGAGTGAAGGTCCTATGTAGTTTAGCAATTGTTGTGGGAGGTGAAAGGTCCTAAAGCAAGAGTATTTTATAAGTAGTCTGGTATTCTGTGGAGTAGATTCCAATGACAAGAAAATATGCCCCCTTACCACATCAAGTATTAAGTGGTGGACACATTCTTATTGAATATAAATATATAATTATTGTTGTCATGATACTCTGGGTGGATTATGTGTTCCTCTTGCAGGTTCCTGCATTTTGCTCAATAGTGGTGTAATCTCTTTTTGCTAATTTTTCTAGATATGATAAGTGGCTGTTATTGATTAACCTTCCAGTTAAGTATCAGAGTTGAAGTTGCTCATTTTTGCAAATAGTGCCATGGCTTCTATGAGAAGTGCATAATGCAAGTATCTAAGAAAATGTCTAATTAAGTTAGCACTGATTATTTATTAATTTGTATTGATAAAAAAAGAATTAATTTATTAAAGAAGAGAGAATGCAAGAGTCTTTAGGAACTTTACAAAGGCGAAGGCAAATAAGGATTGAACACTATCAAACCTCTGTTAAAAATGAGATCCTGGAAATTAAGCTCTAAAATCTTCAAGTAGGCAGTGATGATTGGTTGTGATATTTGGGTGTTGGTGGAGAACGTTGTCTTTTCTGTGGTGCTCCTATGGAATGTTTGTAGCATGTCTTTCACTTGGCTTTATGTTTATCTTTTAGTAGGAAAAGAAGAATCCTTAGGCATGATGACTTGGAGTGGGTTTGGTGTAGTGGCTCTGTGGACGAATTCTTTGATTCATGAACTTGTCTCTAGCCATAAACTAAGGCCCTGTCATGAGACTAATGGATGATACTTTGTTGGCTGGACCATTTTTTTCTTCTAAAATTTGTAAACGCCTTTTCATCAAAAAAAAAAAAAAAAATCCATTTTTTATTGACTGAAGTTTGTCAATACATCCCTCTAGCCTGAGCTCCTTCATCTGTCTGCTTTTGTGTCCCTCATATTGATCAATTACTTGCACAAGTCAATGCTCACAAATTAATCGAACCCAATATTAAGAGGGGCAACTGGCCAATCCTTCTTGAAGATGGTCAAGGAAAGAACAACCTTTTCTCATGGTTTAATTAAGCTTTCAGATCTTTCAACAAGCTTGCACTGCTTATCAGAGATTGAGAATACCTCCCCCTGCCCCTTTTTCTTGTGGAAATGAGGACTTAAACTTGAGTTTAAATGCCCTAGAATTAGAAGGAAACAGAGGTTATATTGCAATTAAACTGTTGCTTACCAAATCAAATTCTGGAGTAAGAAATTAAACCTTTTATATATTTATTTATTTATTTATTTTTGCTGAAGAGAAGTTTGCCACATGTTTTTGGTGTAATACAAAATCAAGATGAATCAAACACAAGAAGTCAGTTAAATACATTTGTAGGACCAATTCTTCTTAGTTTTTGTTAGAAGTTAGTTTGCAAGTCAATGTTTGAGCTATGATAAAGGAAACAAAATAAGAAATGAAAAGGAGAGGATGTATGCAACTTTGTACAGCTGAGTCTTTTCTTCGTCCTCTGCATTGTCTTTTCTGTAGTGGCTCAAAAGCTTACTGGATTGGACTCAATTAAGTTCTCTATTAGAACTCAGAAAGATGCACATGCATGAAGTGCAAAATACTTCTCAAGTGCCCTGGCAGCCAGGCTGTTACATTTGATCATGAGCACACAAGCTAGGTGCTTTGTCTTGTTGGGTTGTCAAGTTGCAACAGAGACCACTCTTGGGATTATTAGAAGGGAAGTTGGGATTTAAATGCCATTCTCTTCTTTTTCCCCCTTCCCATGCCCACCATTGAAACTGCAGTATGTCTCTTGGATGGAAAATGGAAAAGAGTATCACTCTTTTTCTAAAATAAGGTAAAACAAGCTAAGGTTATGTCTACAAAGCTTCTATCCTATTCTGATGACAAATTTGAACCACCAGCTAGAATTAGGTTCACCATGTATGTATGAAACATATTCGTTTTCAAGCATGTAGTTTTCTCTGGTAAGAATTTATTCTGTTTTTCTATAATTCCATTGCCACTGCATTCTCAAAATTTTGTTACTGACCAATTAATTGCATGGCCTAATTCTGAGATCAGGAGAAGGATGTAGAGGAAATCAAGCAGTGTCTTATAGATGGTTATGAGAACAGCTTCTGGGCATGTAGTGTCTCCAAGCTTGGGTATTCTGGTACTGCAATTATATCTAGGGTATGTTGATTCTTTCGCTTATGGTATCCATACACAAATATCACTTTTCAGCACAGATTTTTATTGTACAAATATTTAGTGCTTGAATTTTGATTGTTGTATATTTTTAGAAGGCACTTTAGGTTGTCTTTGATGAAGGACAACAAGGAAAACTAATATCCTACACCTTATGAATTTGAAGGAAAGCAAATAGGATAAGTTTTAAGTCTAATATCATTCTTAGCAAGATCACATCTTGAACTTAGGGATACTGCACAAAATCACACAAGAAATTAGAGGATCTATAAGCCTCTTACCAGTGCTGGAATTGAAATCTTCAGTCCCAGTAAATATCTAGATGAAATAGCGCCAACAAATTAGGTATTACAACACCAACGAGAAACTTCAGATCTCAAAAAAAAAAAAAAAATTGTTTAAATCTCAAAAAAGTGAGCTACAATAGAGAAAATATCCATGGATAAGCGAGGGTGGTTGCTAATGCCTAAATCCCCTTGACTTTGAGTCTTAACTCAATAATGACACCCAAAATTTTACTTGAACTCTTAATTAAGATATAAACACTTGTAGAACCCAAAATCTGCTGTTTTTTCATCATCTTTTACATATTCTCTCAAAGAAATAATAGACATCAAACTTAAAAGTCATTGACTTCTTAAGACCCTACTTACTACTAATGTGATTACTTAGTCATATGTCTACTTATAAAACTCACTTGACCACTAATGGCTTATCATTTACCAGAATACACTTAGTTTGATCAAATAAGCTTAAAGAGAAACTTTCCAAAAGTGCCGTGCACCACTACTAAGATCTTGGAAGATTCGTGGACTTCCCCTTAGTGCTAGAAATTATATATATATAAAAAAACCCTGCAGTGGAAATCTGCGTATTTCTTGCTTTGCATCATCTCTACCTTTCAATGATTTATTTTCTTATTCTCATTGTGACAATGTCCAGTTTATTAACTTTGGCTGGTACTCCTGATCTGGTTATTTAGAAGTTTCTTAGATGCAGCAAGGCCTTGTTCAAATATTCACATCTTTTAGTATATTAATATCAGAATTTAATCTTTTCTATACTACAGTGTTCAGGGAAAAGAAGCTTCTAATATATATAATGATATGACAATTGAATCCTACATTTTGGTGTGAAGTTGTCATCACCGTTGTGATATTAATCATCATCACAATCATGAATGGAGTAACATTAAGCTTCACTATTAGAGGGAAAAAAGAAAAGAACATTTAATTAATGGACCTATGCCCAGCTTGAGGGGGAGTGTTGATGTATAAGAGAGTGTATGGGTACATTCATGTAAGGGTACATGTGTCTTCGTATTGTATAAGGGTATACTTGTAAATACCCTACATGTATTTTGTATCCATTTCCATTCTAATATATGAATGAATAGTATGTGAGAGTGGATACCACTCTCCCACTCTCCATATGTATATGGTCTTCCATTTTTTATTCAACCTCTCTTCTTCTTCTTCTTCTTCTACTTGGAACCCTTAGCACTAATTCATATTTCACGGAAATTCACTCCAGGCTTGGCTCTGATACCATGTTAACAGTGAATTAGCCAACTCTCCCAAAACCTAAAGATATTAGGAGATACACATTTTAATATACTTCAACAACCTTGGCATCCTTTGGAATGAGTTGTTCAACCTGGAAGCCACGGCCCAAACCTCTTTCAAGAAATGTGAATGTCTCTTGTCCACCATTAAGAGACTGAAATCTGAATCCATCCAATGACAATAAGGGAGTCCCTTCATGGCTGATCTCTCAAAATTTAAGATAGGGAGAATTTGAGACTATGAAGGAGGCAAGGAGCTCTGCTTTGATCAAGATTTCAGGTCCAATTAGGCCTGAATGGGCAAACATGATAGTTCCACAAGAGCCTTTAAAGCCTCCTATGCCAGAAGTCTTTGGGTTTCCCAACGAGCAGCTGTGAAAGTTTAACTTAATGCTACCTAAAATTTGGGGAACCCTAGGGCAATGAGGAACTGTAGATAATGTTGGTCTGGGACACTCTCTCACAATGGCATCTGTGTCAGCTCCTCTGAACATCCCAATTGTGGTTGCTTGGTGAGTTACCCTGGTAATGGTCAAGTCAATTACCTCATGAGGAACGGAACCTGTCATTGAAGAGTCTGGAGTTCCTCTTCTCCCAAATTCCCCTTAATGGTTATATATTCCTTCATTAATGTTTTCAGTTTTCCGACCCAAGCCCGGATAAAGGAGGAGGGTGGCGTCAGGTTGAGAGCCGGCCTTAATAAACTACTCAAACCTTAAACATGA
>JAOXJP010229528.1:0-10934 GCA_025762735.1 Platanus orientalis | reverse complement strand
GCCGGAAACGGGAAAAAAATAAATGTACCAAAAGTCATTTCCAAGCGTTGGAAATGAAACACAAAATGGCTGCAATTCATCAATTCCAGTGATTTTTAGAGTATTTGAAGCGATTTTTGCTCCTTGGGAAATATTGTAAATGCATCAAAGGAACCAAGCGTCGCATTTGGTATTTAGTATTTGCAGCATTTTTCCATAGCTTTTGCAGCGATTTTTTTCCTTGGAAAAAACTTTACATTCAACAAAGCTAGGAAGCGTTGTTTTTGATATGGAGTATTTGCAGCGATATTGAGTGTTTTTGCAACGATTAAAATCGTTGCAATTATTCATTTGCAGCACTCTATCTGGAGAAGTTGCAACAAAATTTAATCGCTGGAAAAGGTACTATTTGCAACGTTTTTATAATATCGCTGCAATTGCTAAAAAGTGAAGGGTTTATGTCGTCGAACGTGCAACGAGTTCAACAATGCTATAAAAAATTATTTGCAGCGATTTTTAAGAGTATTTGCAACGATTTTGAGCGCTGTAAAAGGCCAGATTTCTTGTAGTGATAGCAAAACTAAAATCCATAATCGAGCAGCTCAAGCTTGAAAGATAGGGTACAATCCCATCAAATCCTAATCTCACCACAGAGAAATCATCAAGGCCAGCTATCCCTAACCAAGTGCAAGGGGGGTACACTCGTTACACACCCGAGTATGCTTTCGTCACTCTGCCTGTGCCCACCCTAGCTATAAGTGTTGCACCCAATATATTCACACCACAAAGGACACCTATATGGGAGCTACCACAAGGGACTCACCAGGCCCCTCATCATCAACAAGAGCCGCCTTTACATGGACCGACACCTCATTGGACATATGGTTATAATGGTTATAACGCGTATACACAACTGCTATAGGAACCATATACGCATCAAGCCCCACCCATGATGGACCCTAACTACATGCAGACAATGATGACCGAGATGCTTAATATATACAAAGATCAAGAGAATATGAGTACATATATTACCGGGAAGCCATACCCTCCGCATGTGGATGCCTCACCTTTTCGACCGAAGTTTGTCGAGCCTCATTTCAACACATTTAATGGGACAACATGTCCGAAGAAACATATTGCTCATTTTGAGTCTCGGTGTGGTGCTATCGCCCAATAAGGTGACTTGTTATTAAAATAGTTTTTGCAATCCTTAGATGGGGCCGCTTTCACATGGTACTCAAATTTAAAACCCAACTCTATCCTAGACTAGGATTCAATGAAACGAGCATTCGTACAACAATTCCATGGCACATACAGGCCTGTGAAGCTGTATGAGTTGACTAATGAGAGGTAGTGAGACAATGAGTCAGTAGTGGACTTCATCAACAGATGGAAGAATATGTTCTATGCTTGCAATAATGCACCTCCAATTAAAATGCTCCTTGAAATGTGTCTGTAGAATATAGTCTTTGAGCTCACTCTCCACCTTACAGCTCAAAAGTACTCTAGGTTTAACAATCTAATATCCAAAGCATCTGCCTTAGAAAGAAGGCTACTAAACCAAAAATGTGAGAAGAGGGGGACAATAGTGGTTAACAAGATGGAATCAGCCATAGTTACCGCTAAAAAATCACCCATAAAGTTGAAGGTAAAATATACCATAGAGGCAACCAATAGAGCAAGAAGCTCTTCTCAGAAGGCCAAGTATGAAAGAGCGTCAGGAGAAAGTCGATACATTTCATCCTGATGATTTGGAGAGTCTCTTCAAACAAATAATTGAATCTCAAGATATCATACTTCTCTAGTCTATAAGACCAACAGATGCTGATAAAGTCAATGACCCAAAGTATTACAAGTATCACCGCATTCTAGGGCATAGACTACAAGATTGCTTTGTGTTTAAGGGCAAGCTTCAAGAACTGATCGACAAAAACACCATGGAATTGGACGCAGATATAAAAGCCGTGACCACCAATGTTATCTTCATCGATGAAGACATGAGCAACTTTGTTGACATCCAAGATGGTGGAAACGATGGTGAGAGTGAGGGCAATCAGGTGACATCTGAGAGAAAAATAATATAAAAAATAAAACTTCAGGCTATATCACACCAAAAGAAGAAGATTCCCAAAACCGCAGATTCCATACCATTGCCCCTAAGGCATGACTTGCCAGAACAACCTCTTCGGGCATTGGTTGCATTAGAAGAGTTCATGCCTGAAGATCCACTCCAATCCTCGATAGCCTCTTACAATATGATGTCAATTATACATGATGGTAACTCTCATTCACAGGGAGAACCACATCGGGTACCAACGTCACAAAGATCAACAATAGTGTTCGATTGGTCACAGAATACTATAACATACTAAGATCACTTTAAAGGGATAACTATTCCAATGGCTATCTATAGATATAATGTCGAGGGTATCTTTATTGCACTAACAGGTACCATACAAGACCCCCCATCATGGTCTGCTAGGATTACCCATCTACTAATGACACCTTGGAAGCACATATACTTTTGGAATGTGCTAGCCAAGTTCAAGCGGCGAGTTGTCCCCTGTCATCAAGCCGTATATTTTGAGGCATTTTCTCTCGGCTTCAAGGTCCCGTTGTTTGCCACCTTCTCAAATGAAAATTATCAATTCCCACAGCACCATGTGTTTAAGTTCATGATATCATGCATAGGGTAATGCACAATGACAATTTATTATTGTGATTGTTCCCACTCTTCTTAGACGGTCCACCATTGGATTGGTAAATAGACTTAGCATCACAAAATATATCTTCTTTGGGCCATCTGATAGAAATGTTCATCCATGAGTTTATGAGACTAGGTATGGAGCCTTACGACCCTTAAAACACGGATCCCCCAAGACAACATCCTCAACAACAAACATACAAAGAATTTGATGGTGCCCTTGATCAAATCATTGTCCAATTATTGGATTCTCGACGGTTTGGCAAAACAAGGAAACCTATCAGACACGAGGTATACCTTACCCAATTTCCAGAAGATTATTAGCTTCCTTCGCTCACACTATATACAGGGAATGGGGATCCTTATTTTCACACCAACCGTTTCTTGTAAGAGACGGGTTTTCCAGCCACTGCCCACGATCTATTAGTATGGAACTTCTCGATTTCTTTGGAATCACATGCTTTTCATTGGTACTTGACACTACCATCATACTATGTTTCTTCATGGCCGATGCTCATTGATCATTTTTTTCGCTGATAAAGAGCATACAAACATAACCTCCAATATATATAGAGCTTGGTGCAGTTCCTACCTCAAGACCAATGGGATGTTGATATAGATGTCAATGACTCCTCAACTTCAACCAACAAAGATCATGATGCCCTAAACCTATGGCAGACCCAGCATCGTGATTTAACCCTGTAAAACATGCCACCCTTGGTCACTGACTCAGATAACTTTAGCGATGATGAATCTAGCTTCACCTCTACATCTCAAGACCTCTTTGAAAATGAAATGTCTGATAACCCACAAATTGAGACTTACAATGTTACCAAACTTAAAATCACTACCCCGGTGAAGGGACGCTAGCCACATCCCTGACATGTCAATCAAGTCAAGTTACGATCCAAGAAGCAAATTTTGCCATGAGGCCCCACATCCAATCAACAAGCTGATACAATGAAAAAGACGGCTATGGAAGCCAAGCATAGCAAGGCCATCAAAAAGATGGATAACCCTATTAGGTATGACGTGATGGCACACCTCAATAAGATCTCATCATTACTGACTATTTATGATGTTCTCCGTATGTCACCAGAGCTGAGAGCCTTCATAATCTATGCATTAACCCATCCTGATGAGTTTACCACAAATAATGAGATTGCTAGGGCTTCTTGACAAACCACAATATGAGAAGGATTATGTATGCCCACAGTCAATTTTGAAGATACTAATCGGTATTCTGATGATCCTGGCCATAATCGACCTCTCTTCATCACCAGTTTTATTAATAATCAGCCTGTGTCCAAAGTAATGATAGATGGCAGCTCGGCAATCAACATATTTTAGCTCAAAACACTAGACTACCTAGGAGTAGATTTATCTCAACTCAGGCCTAACACACTCGTCATTCAAGATTTCAATCAGAATGAGCAGCATCCACTTAGGTACATTAGTCTAAGGACTTTGTTCAGTCACATAGATGATTGGACGCCTTTTTATGTGATCAATGCAGATACTGCTTACAACACCCTCATCGACTAGCCATGGATGCATAAATTCTAAGTAGTTCCCTCAACATATCATCAATATAACAAATACCCTTGGCAAGATACGTGGGGCATCATAATAGCTGATAACAATCCCTTCTAAATGGTGGATGCCTATTTTGCTGACACCATATATTACCAAAAGGTTGATCCCCATAAAGTTATACACAGTGCGTCGGGGAAAAATAATGAAAGTGGCCTCAAACCTCAGAAGCTTAGGGTAAAGCATGGTGCCAAAGCTGCCAAGGACAAAACCCTATTGCTACCAGATTCAGTGGCACAGAATTTTGTCCTCCCATTAGCACATACGTCAAGAGCATGAGTCGATCGTTATCAGATGCCTTCCATTTTCCTACCTGAAGGCCATATCCGGTCTACTGACCACCCAGGTCTCATATCAGAGAGAGAACTCAAAGAGTCATGCAGTCTATTCTCAGCTACTCCAAAACTCTTACTTTGACCAACAGGGGAGATGGAAGGATTCATACAAGGGCAAGGAAGTCCTAACACAATAGTTCGAGCATTTAGTCCTCTACTCCAAGAATAAAGACAACACAAGAGGGTTGAGCAGGAAACCCACAAAGTTAAAAGTGTATTCACGTGCAATAACGACATATGGAATTGACCTGTTCGAAAATGCTCCCTTCGAGTGCTTGTTTGCAGAAACATAATTGCTGCCTTCTAAAGATTTTATCATGGGATCGGTGATGCCCGCCCCTCCAGAACTTAAGGATGGAGGTTAAGCAATAATGGATGATCTGATTGAGATAAATCTAGGAACAGAGGATGACTTTCGCCCTATTTTCATTTGTGCACCCCTCTCCTCAAAAGAGCGGACGTAATACCGAGAATTCTTGAGGCAAAATCGGGATGTATTTGCCTAGAATTACTCTGAAATGTTAGGATTTGACCCCAATGTAGTCTTCCATTGACTAGCCGTCAACCCAACCCAACGGCCTATGAAATAAGATCCCTGTAAAGCCAGACACGATATTGCTGACAAAATAGAGGGAGATATGGAAAAGATGCTTAAAGCCAGGTTCATCCGTGAGGTTCGATATCCAAAATGGCTTGCTAATATTGTGCTTGTACATAAAAAAAAGACCAGATCAGGGTGTGCATTGACTATAGGGATCTTAATAGTGCATGCCCAAATAACAACTTTCATTTGCCACTCACAGAGTTATTGGTAGATGCCATCACGAGGTATGAAGCTCTTTTTTTATGGATGGTTATTCAGAATATAATTAGATCCAAATGGCCCCAGAGGACGAAGAGGCCACCGCATTTCGTACGTCGATCAGAATATTTTGTTATAGATTCATGCCCTTCGGTCTAAAGAATGTCGATGCCTTTTATCAGAGGGCGATGACCTACATATTTGAGGACCTATTACATGATGCAGTTGAATGCTATGTTGATGATTTGGTTGTAAAGATAAAACTTAAGCAGCATCATATTACCGATCTAGACCAGGTCTTTCAATGGCTTCATCGTTATAATTTGAAAATGAACCCTCTTAAATGTGCTTTTGGCATATCATCAGGCGATTTCTAGGATTTATCGTCTAGTATAGGGGAATGGAGATCAATCCTAAGAAAATTATAGCCATAGTCGAGATGTCAACACCACAGAACATCTCTGAACTTAAGAGATTGTAGGGGAAACTCGCGTATATCCGACGATTCATTTCAAATCTTTCAAGACGTTGTCAGCCCTTTTCATGTTTAATGAAGAAGGGAGTGCCTTTCATATGGGACTAGGCCTGTCAAAACACTTTTGACAGTATTAAACAATATCTATTGAATCCACCAGTACTCATGAGCTCGACTTTGGGTAAGTCATTGCTCTTATATGTGGCAGCTATGGAATCATCTCTTGGGGCATTGCTGGCCCAACACAATGAGGAAGGCAAGGAGCATGCTCTATATTACCTCAGCAGGACAATGGTCGGTGCTGAGTTAAACTACTCTCCCATTGAAAAGATTTGTTTAGCTTTTGGTCTTTACACTACAAAAACTGAGACATTATCTCCTTACCACGATAGTCCACCTCATATCACAGGTTAACCCATTGAAGTATATTATGAGTTGCCCCTCAGTACAAGGGCATATCGCTAAGTAGGTTGTCCTTCTCTAAGAATTTGACATCCATTATGTTCTATAATGCGCAGTTGAGGGATAAACGCTGGCAGATTTCCTGGCCATGCACCTAGTACCCGATGATTCACCACTTTATATGGAGTTACCTTATGAGAATGTCATGCAAGTCTAGATAAAGAAAGACTAGGAAATGTTCTTTGATGGTGCATCATGGGGTCCTTCTGCAGCCCCAGGGGACAACACAGACAAGTCTTTGGGGGTTGGCATCGTCTTTGTCACCCTGGACAATGGCATCATCCTGAATTCCCTTACATTGACAAAGAGGCATTCAAATAATGAAACTAGGTATGAAGCACTCATTGTAAGACTTGAACTGGCTTTGAAAATCCCTATAGATGACCTCATAGTTTATGGATATTTGGAGCTCGTCATTCAATAGATGAATGGTCCTTACCATATCAAAAAGCCAAGCCTAACACCTTATTTTCAAAGGGCTAAAGACTTGGCCAAGGTGTTTAGACGTTTACAAATACATCACATCAAGAGAGACTATAATAGGCAAGCTGATGCACTTGCCAGTTTAGCAGCATCTCTTACACACCCACAAAATGATTACCTAGTCGTCCACATAGGGGAGAAGAGGGTTGTTTTCCCACTTTTCGCAAAAGAAGATGTTTCCCTTGTCTAAATGCGAACTTATAAGAAGGTGATCTACAAGACATAGGTGGCAAACCAACCTCGGAGGAGGAAGATTGGCGTGAACCCCTACTTCAACATCTCATGGATAGAAGAGAGCCATTAGGCCTCGTTAAACATGCTAAAATAAGGTGACACGCCCCACGGTTTACACTACAAGGCAACTAAGCATACAGGCGATCACTCGATGGCATATTATTGTATTGTCTATCAACTGATGAGGCTAGCATGGTAATAAATGAAGTACATGCTGGTGTCTGTGGTGAACATCAAAGCAGGCCTAAGCTCCAATACCAACTTAAAAGACTTGGCTACTATTGGATACTATTGGCCAACTATGGTGATCAATTGTATTGAGTATGCCAAGAGATGTTGTGTTTGCCAACTATATAGCGACTATGGCCACATGCCCGCCGAACCACTACATACCACCTACTATTCATGGTTGTTCTCAAAGTGGGGAATGGATATAGTGGGACCCATTACTTCGACCTCTGCGAAAGGGCATCGTTATATTCTTGCTGCAACAGACTATTTCTCCAAGTGGGCAGAGGTTGTTTCCCTACGAGAAATTAAAGCCTTTGACATAGTCTGGTTTGTCAAAGTCCACCTAATTTATAGGTTTGGAGTCCCTTATCATATAATTACCAACAATGGGCATCCATTCGTGAGTTTGCCTTTGTACCGACTTATGGCAAAATACAACATTGATTTGGAGCACTCTTCCCAATACTGCCCTGAAGCTAATGGTTTAGAGGAAGCTTTTAATAAAACTCTCTATAAGATCATTAAAAAGATGGTAGCTAGGCACAAAAAGGATTGGCATAAGCAACTGCCTGAGGCCCTTTAGGCATATTGCACTACTTTTCATACACCTACACAGGAAACCCCATACTCCCTGGTGTTTAGAGTAGAGGCAGTTCTTCCAGTTAAAATCCAAATTCCATCTTTACATGTTGCAATACAGGATGGCCTGACAGAAACAGAGGCTGTCAATATTCATCTCTCAGAACTGGAAACCCTTGATGAATCCAGGCTCGTCGCACAACAACAATTGGAATTATATCAAGCCCGCATGGCATGGGCTTACAACAAGAAAGTTAAGCTTTGCTCTTTTACCAAAGGTGAGCTGATACTTCGTGGGTGATCGCCACTTGATCCCACAAGAAGAAAAGAGGGTAAATTTACCTCTAACTGGGATAGTCCATACGCCGTTGAAAAGGCCTATCCTAATAGCGCATACCTGCTTTTAGACGTGGAAGGTAATCAAATCCTCCCTGTTACCAATGCCAGATTCTTGAAGAAATACTATCCTTAGGGTGACTCATAATGGCCTTGAGGGAACTACGTCGATTTAATCCTGTCGTATACAGGTACATAGGCAATCCAGGTTCCTACCTGTCCCAAATGCAACCACACCTTCCAAATAAAAAATCACTGCCGATCTCATTAAATACCAACAATGGTAATGAGATGCAAAAAGTAGGCAAGCCCTAGTCTTAGGTTAAGGGATCCTAAGGGTAAAAAAAGGAAAATATGCATTACGCGTGATGGAAAGGGTGTGGCAAAAATCCATCTAGGCACCACGAGTAAAACAATCCATTAACGACAAGATCAAATTCTTGCCAATCATAATGAAAACCAGCAATGGCATTATGATGCAAAAATTAAGCGAACCCCAGTCCTAGTGGGCAGCCACTAGGGGTAAAAAAGAGACAAAATACCTAATTCCCATAATCGAATTACAACCGGGCTTGATCCTATTTTAGGGTACGTAGGCAGCCTACCATAAGAAGACAGGCACAACCCCATCATCACCCACTCCACATTCTCTCTTTGAGAACCATATAATTTTATTTTATAACTACATGATATATTTCTCAAAGGGGGGAAGGGGAAAATATGAAAATATCACAAAACTCTAAGATTAAAAGACACAAAATTGATTCATAAAATTGATGAAAACTAAAATTCCATTAATATGAGATGTTGCTATAACAAAGGGCATCTTTCCCTACCCTTTACATTACATTTTCAGTTTCTCGCTGAGTCAAGGCTACTAAAACCTAGGAGTTTGGCGTGCAACAAAGGCAACACTTTTTCATTCACCTCTAAAGCATCATTCACTGCATCAACATCTAAATGCATTGCGTTCAGGTTATAAATAGCCTCCCTAGAGATTCCATCACGCCGGTCGATCTCTCTACTCATTAACTTACCTTTACAATGGTCCACTATATAAATGGTCCGATGAATGGAATTTTCCACATGATGGATGAACCTCTTGCGAGTTTTCAGGCAATTCATAACTTTGTTGAAGCGCTCCTTCAACACCTCCATCTGTGCCATCAGGTCATCGGCATCCCTCACTAGTGGTCCGATCTCGCTTAACACCCGAGTATGATGGGCAGTTAAGTTCATTATTCTGATCTCCTCCTCCTGAAGATGTAGGCTAACGTCATGCTCTGGCCCTTTTAAAACCTTGATGTCATTTGCCTCGCAAAGTTCAGACAAAGCATTAAGAAGACACATCCCCATGCCCTTGAACTCGAAATTGTACACACAGGCCTTTATACGGTCCAGCATGTCTAAAATCTCTTGACGGACAAAAGAAGTATCTGCCTCTTCAGCAGATAGGCTGACCAAATGCTTGATCAGTGAATCATGCTCTCGACGAGCCTCAGTAATTCATGTCTCCATCTCTTCAACTACAGGTATCCTTATTACATCTGCAAAAGAAATCAGCATCAGACCATGAGAACCAAAAAGATTGAGTATATAATGAATAAGGGATTTAAGGCATACCACAGTCAAATAAAGGATCGGCACCTATGGGCCTCAGTTTTGGCACGATGGGTGGGCCTCTTAATAAAGTGGTCCACTCATCATGGGCCTAACCCATGATGGTTTGGAGTCGCTACCAGCCTTTTTAAAGATATAACTGGACATTTATTTAAAATAGTTTTTTTTTATTTATTTGAAATATCAGACTTCAACTTAAACTGGTCTACTTAGAGGTTCCTTGGGTAAGCGGTTCAGTTATGGATCAGGGAAGGTGTTAGGTACCCTAGTCCATCCGCATATGCGGTTACCGATTTAAACCGATTCAAAGTTAGGGTTGAATTCTATATATGGTGTATGCATATTTGTGTTCTATTTTCAAAAATAGAAGTCATGCTTGTACAACATGGTTTGTCCTAACTAACTAGTGCAAATGTGTATAGAAAACATGGTATCTAAGTCTGACAAACAAGTTAGTCATCTACATAACGTGTGGCATGATGTAAATAAAATAAACAAAATAGAACAAAATAAAGGGGTGTGTACCTTAAATCTCTTTTCACATAACCATAAAACCACAAGAGTTAGTTTCAACAAACATAATTAATATAAGGTATGGGTTAACAAGTGCAAGTGCACAAGTCGAGCATCTCCTTTGAAAGAAAAAAAAAGAAGCATCTTGTATGGACTGGTCATCAATTTAGTACCCAACACATGAATCAGTAAAAAGCTAGACAAGTTTGAATTTTAAGTCTTAAACCTGCTGGGAAGTATTGGGGATCAATCTAAAAGTTGACACCATTTGGCATGCATTTTGGAGTCTTAATCTAGCCGCGAGTTTAAAAATAAAAGGCACACTAAACCAATCTGAATAAACTGAACTTGAATCCAATGGGTCTTAATTTTGGCTTTTCGAATAGCAGCCACATGATCTATTTTTGATCTAAAGCAAATTTGAATTTGGAATATATACAATAATGCTCGGGTCAATCACGAACAAACTTGGTTTGGGTCAGATCTAGTTTGAGCTAGTTCTGAATCAGATGACATAAGTTGGGATTTTAGCACCCATGGGCTTGGTTTTCCAACTGTTCTTAGACCCATAAAAATTAAAACCCT
>JAOXJP010229527.1:0-10934 GCA_025762735.1 Platanus orientalis | reverse complement strand
GCTACATTGCTGTTGTATCTGAAGACAACAGGGAGGTGAATGACATTCAAATCAGGTACTATACTTCCTAATGTGTTGCCCTTTCCAGTCTCTATAAAAGTGGTAGACTGTGGTGGTTATGGCATAGGATTGGTGCTGATTAACTAATTTTTTCTGTATATTTGTTCTCTTTCTACTTGTCCCACAACCTAATCAGATTTAAAACATTATACCTGAAGGTACCATGCAAAACCCCAATGTGTTATCTATTTTCTTGCATTATTATATATTTTGGAACACTTTCTTCACACTTTATTAAATTTCAGATTTTGGACAGCAACCTTGCTCTTATTATCTCTTTAGATTCGTGGGAAGTCCGAGGACATTTATTTGGTTCCTTTGTTATTTAATACTTTGTTGTCCTAGCTCTTTTCATGCATTATGAATTTAACTTAAAGAATCACTAGGATTAGCATGTGGACTTACAAGTAGGAATCTTGTTTATTTCTCATCGTTACATTATCAATCTTATTCATATCTTCTGAGCACACACACACTAACTTACATACATGTATCAGATTTGGTATCAGAGCTTAGGTTTAGGGTTTTAGTTACCCGTAAGTTGCATTTTAGGTGTAGTCTATGCATAGTAGGCTAGTTTGCATTTTTTGCATATTTTATTTTTTTATTCATAGCATTGCATATTTAATTTATTTTTTATTTTAGCATACTTTGGTAATTTTCTGCATTTAGATTTTATTTTTATTTTTTAGAATTTATTTAGAGTCGTAGACATTTTTTCATGCATTTTATTAAGGAGTTTTGTGGTCTCACTATCCCTAGTCCTTTGGTGTATGTCCACTAGGTCTAGACTAATCTAGCATACCCAAGATGCCCCTAAGAGAGAGGATTAGTTTTCCATTCATTCAGGACTCGACCTTCAGAGATTTAGTAGAGAGGGTAGATAGACTGGATCAAGCCATGGAGGTCTATAGAGAGTTGTTCTCCCATACCATGAGTGATTCTCAAGAGGGGAGAGGAGTCCACATGGATCATGCCTAGGACTACCATTCAAGCCATGGATCCATGAGAGTTAAGAGTGTATACTTTTGATGGATAGCTAAATCCCAAGTACTTCTTGGATTGGGTTAGAGAGATGGACCAGTACTTTGATTGGTATAATATTTCCCCTCACAGGCAAGTTAAGTTTGTCAAGACGAAACTTATTGGGTCAGCTTAACTCTACTGAGAGTCAATTGAGCAAGAGATTTATTGGAGATATGAAAGACCTATTACTAGTTGGGCAGACATACGGAGTAAGCTTAGAGAGAAGTACATTCCACATCATTATCAGGTTCGGCTTCTCGAGTACTACGACGCAGTCCGCTAGGGTTCATTTAGTGTAGCAGACTACATCACACGGTTTGACGATATTAGGATGAGATGTGAAGTCCATGAGATTCTTGATACGACTATCACTAGATTTAAAGAGGGACTTAGACTTGAGATACAAATAGAGGTTTGTCCGTACTACATCGTCACTTTAGAGCAGGTCTACCTGGTAGCCCAGGACATGGAGATTTGTTTAAGGCTAAATCCTAAGTGTGAGGGTGGTAGGTTAGTAGTCTCTACTTGTGGACAGCCACCAATACCAGGTCCTAACACCTCTCGGCCTAACCCTATTCCTATTAGGAAGAAGGGTGCAACTGAGGGTGTTCTTACAGTAGACCCTGAGCGATGTCCTAGTCAGATAGAGCATTCTTTGCTTATAGAAGACACTGTGCATCAGAACGAGCCACAAGATGATCAATCGTTAGATGGAGTGAGAGCTGATAAGTCATATGACCCTCTTGTGGTGGAGATACATAGTGATGATGAGGATGCCGTCAATGAGGTTGTTGATCCTATCCAGGCTCCAAGTGATGATGAATCAGACTCTCAGGAGTTTGTCCAAGAGGTTCAGGAGAGCACATCTATAGCAATCTTAGTATCTAGTTCTGTTGTACCTAATCCTGACCATGATACATCTGTAGAGACCTTGGCATCTAGTTTTGTTGTACTTGACCCTGACCATGGTACACCAATATAGGTCTTCATGTCTAGTCCTACCATGCCTGACACTGACCCTGATACTGAGTAGGAAATTCATGTGGTTCAGGAGGTCCAGGAGATTTAGGTGAGTGTACCCATAGCGATTACAGTAATTGGATATGTTGAGCCTAAGCCTGAGTCTGACATTATTTTAGACACTAGGTTGTATCTTCTATCTGAGGGAGAACCATTTGTGCCCAAAGCATACATATTCGTTGAGGGGGTGGTTCATACTCCTAGGGCATTCATTTCCCTAGTACCTCTTTGGGACTTGGCTTTTAGCTATTTCTAGAAGGTACTATAGAAAATGAAAGATGCATTGGGTGGCCAATTATCACATGATTATCATCCACCTACTGATGAGTGTCTTGAGATGGAAATCAAGAGTCATGGTCCTTCACTGAGCTTGGAGATTTTGTTGAGATGTCTAGTCGGTGAGAGTGTCAGGACATGGGTAGTGTTCTGTCTGCCACAAAGTTTGCATACATTAGTTCGGTCAATAGGATAACTGGCATGAGTCTGTTAAATATTGACATATTTAGTGGATCCACAGTTCCTATAGACTTCATATCTATGTTTACATTTCATTGTTCGCTTGAGTCTACATCTGCATTGGCATTACATTTTCATTCACTACACCAGAAGATCAGGCGTAGAATTGCTATGAGCAATGAGAGATATAAACGGTCGACTGATTTGCACTGTTCGCATTGCGACTTTCAAGTCAGTGATTTAGTTATAGTTCGATTGCATGTGAGGAGTTCGGGACATTACAAGGTTCTGAACAATATTTGGCCTAATGTATGTGTTTTGGATATTCTGACTAATTTGGAGATCAACCCTATCTTTTATATACCCAATCATAGCCATTTCATACCCGATCCTGAGCCTTTTACAGTTATTTAGACCTTAGTCTTTCAGTCTCCCCAACCTATACCACTACTGTCATCAGTTACTACTTACAGGGAGAAGATTGAGACTACGTTTGAGGATCAGATCAGTTTTACTCGACGAAGAGGTTATCAAAGATACCTCGTCAAGTGGAAAGACCGGTCATAGATTGATAGTACTTGGATGACAGAGAGCGAGCTATGGCGGATTGACAATGATGTTCTAGAGCAGTACTACAACAGTTTATCGTCAGAAGTGACTTTTTCCTAGGAAGGGAGAGTTAATGAGGACACCATGGCCAAGAGTGATTTTTTCTTCTGTTTGGAGTTTCATTATGTCTTAGTCTACTTATAACTTTATTTATGTCTCTTGTAAGGGGGGTACAAGTTTCTTAGAGTAGTTTAGTCATGAGTTGTTTATTTGGGGGTTTTTTATGCCATTTATTGTAGTAGGAGTATTTTAGATACATGAATATGAACTTGGGGGTAGTTCAGTCCTCACCACACCTAATTTGTAATACCTTAGCCGTGGGACTCTCATTATAGAGCCCCACAACCAGTTTTTTTGAGGTATGAAACTTTAGTTGAATTTGCACTCACGTCTCATGCTTTGCACTCTTTCTTCTTACCTGTATTCATAGGATGGAGACCCAAAACATTGGAATGGGACTAGGCCCCCACCTAGTTTAATGCTGGTGGTGGAGGCCACACCCTCCCCTTGGGTTAAAGGTCCCCATCTTTTTTTTTTTCTTCTTGTTTGTTAATTTTCATTGAATTTTAGAGGAGCTGAAACTGACCCTATTGTACAAGAATAATCAATAATCGCTAGGTGTTGCATGTTTGCTCGAATCAACACTTCTTGGAACATCGTAGGTGTTGGGCGACACTTCCTGTTGCAGACCCCAACTGCCACCTGCAGTTTTGAAGAAGATATAAGGGAGATTTAGTCCCAGGCGTGAAACCCTGTGCTGGAGTAGTTTGGGAAGATCACATAGCAGTTGCTACCCTTTTCCTTTTTGAATGAAATGAACCACCTACAAGGTCCACAACCTCTGTACGATCCTTTGTGTGGTGGAGTTCTAAGCACATCTTCAGTTTTTTTGAAGAACCATTTCATGTTCCTCCAGCCCAGGCGTGAAACAGGCATCATAAGACATCTTGGGAGATAGGCTACCAGATCTCAACAAAAGAAGATTTGAAGGTGGGGTTTTTTTCAGGATGTCCTACTCACTTGGACGATCCTTTGGGAACATATTCCCTTCCCTAAATTTTGGTCACAATTAATCCCCACCTGGGATTACTTTAGCCTGGCCGCACCTCCTAGTTTTGAGGTATTTTGAGATTTTTTTACCCCAGATTTCGGACACCTTACTTGTGGGGCTACATTGCTGTTGTATCTGAAGACAACAGGGAGGTGAATGACATTCAAATCAGGTACTATACTTCCTAATGTGTTCCCCTTTCAAGTCTCTATAAAAGTGGTAGACTGTGGTAGTTATGGCATAGGACTGGTGCTGATTAACTAATTTTCTGAGTACATTCGATTCTCTTTCTACTTGTCCCACAACCTAATCAGATTTAAAACCATACACCTAAAGGTACCATGCAAAACCCCAACGTGTTATCTATTTTCCTGCATCATTATATATTTTGGAACACTTTCTTCACACTTTATTAAATTTCAGATTTTGGACAGCAACCTTCCTCTTATTATCTCTTTAGATTACTGGGAAGTCTGAGGACATTTATTTGGTTCCTTTGCTGTTTAATACTTTGTTGTCCTAGCTCTTTTCATGCATTATGAATTTAACTTAAAGAATCACTTGGATTAGCATGTGGATTTGCGAGTAGGAATCTTGTTTATTTTTCATCGTTACTTTATCAATCTTATTCCTATCTCCTGAGCACACACACACTAACCTACATGCGTGCTGCATCAAAGTCTCTACCTCACAAATCTTGGCAAGCCTACTTCCTCACAAATTTTGGAAAATCCTTGACCAAGATTCAAGCTTAGGTATGAGCTTGGAGAAGAAACCAGCAGTACCACTAGTTGCTTGCTAAAAAATGAAATTATATTGTTCACAATAAAGTGGTAAAAACAATGTTGTTGGCTTATATAGCCCACGACCAGCACTTAAATCCCTATTACAATCCAACTTTAATTCAATGAAAACTCCCTATTAAACTCTAAATACTATTCTGTATTACTTATGGACTCCTAATCAAATCCTATTTGCAACTAAGGACTCCCAATATGACATAAATAGCATTGTTGCATAAAGTAAGCAACTACTAAAGGCTTATGGACTCCAACCCTATCTAAGACATAAGATGATAATGTAGATGATAAAGTTTTTTATAAACATAATGATAAATCTAAAAAATCATAATAATAATATCCTGCCTCCATAAAACAGCCCACACAACCACAATGAAATCAGCAAAAAATGTGCTCAAGTGTAGCTCCAACCGTGGCCTATGTAGGACCCACTCAAGGGTCTACTCGAACCAGATAGTGAGGGGACCTATCCTACACGGGTAAAGTAAGGCTACCATGTGGCATGATGTCCTCATCACGGTTTTTGTCAGAAAGAGGGTTCAAATTTTGAATTGGTTTCGTATAGTGATTTTGAGGAGGGAGGGGGGGTACCATGCAAGAATACCTATGTTTCCCCTGGTGATGGGAGAAAAGGCTTAATGGCTCAATGGCCTTTTTTGTCTTCCAATAGCGAAGATGAGTCAACACCATGCAAAAATGAGGACAACTATGGCCCTCCATTCACAATGGAGAATATAAAGAGGGGGTGGACCTAAGGGTGGTTTCTTCTTTTGGGAGGATGGGCAGACCAAACTTCTGTTAGCCTAAAATGTCCTTAGGATCTTTTAATAGAGGGTTATTAGATGAGCAAGGGCTTAAAACTATGGAGAATGAGCTAATTAATTCTGGACTGCGAACAAAGGACTGGGTTTTGGCCCCACTTCAGAAGGGTTTCAAACCCACAGGAAAATCAAATGGACATGCTTAATCAAAAGGGGACTGGCCAGCGGGAGGGATTGGACCAGAATATGGAAGCCCAAGTCTTGGAACGTTTTGGGGGTATATGGGAAGAAGGAGAATCACGATAATGAATTGGGTAGTCGGCAGGGTGAGAGAATGGTTGAGGATGATAGAATAGACGACAGAGAATAGAAGACAGAGCTCTCAGTTTGGCAAATCTTTTGAAGGAGTCCGTTCAAAGATGAGAATTTGGTTGTAGAGTGGTGGATATCCCGAAGGAGGCAGTGTTGTGTTTTAAAGAACTTGTGCCTTCGTCCTTAGGGGATGCTGCAATTCACAAACTGATTTACAACATCAAGGCTACCTATCAGTGACATTTGTGGCCTTGGGAATGCCAGAGAAACATGCACCTTTGCATGTGTTCTATCCTCCCATTAGCGAGGAGGTGTAGATGAGAAGACACTACAATTCCTCAATGGCAGTGGTTAGGGTAGAAGAGGTGGAGCATCTGATTTCTGAAGTATCAAAGTGGGTTTTGAATCAAATTGAGGCTGTGAGTCAGTTCCTGGGCTTATCTTTTGAAGGTGTGGAGCAGCATGCACTTGATTTATTCATGGAATTGGAAAGGGAGGTCTTAACCCAGAGGTCCAGAAGAAAAAGCATCAGGGTCCATCAGGAGGTAAGAAACCTTCAATGCGATGTAAATTAAGATAGAAGTCTTAGCTGTAGTGGATGAAAAGGGGCTCACTCTCTCAAAGGAGTCTGATTTTTGTGCTGGTTCTTAGCTTTGGGTTGTTTGCTTGCTTAATATCCTTTTCAGTCTTTCCTGGAATGTGAGAGGCTTGGGCTGTCTGGAAAAAAATGGCCGTGGTGAAGGAGATAGTCATGAAAAGCAAGGCTGAAGTGGTGTTGCTGCAAGAAACTAAGATAAAGAAGTTGGACAGAGGCATGCTTCGACGGGTATGTTTGCTTGATATGGTTGACGTGTTTGTCTTCCCTTGAGAGAAGTGTCAGGGGGTATATGGGTGATTTGGGATGTGCGCAGGGTGGACATGGAGGATTCTCTTTTAGAAACCTTCTCGGTGTCGATCAAGGGGAAGTTGAAAGGTTTTGTGATCAATAGGATAATTATGGGTGTATATGGGCCTTGTGATGGGAGCAGTAGTCATTATTTTTTCGAGGAGCTTGGGAGGGTGAGAGATGTGTGGGCTGGTCAGTGGTGCTTGGGGGGAGATTTTAACGAAGTCAAAAGGCCTGGTGATAGAAATGGAGGGGTGGGAAGATCAAGGAGTATGGAGCTATTTTCAAACTTTTTTGATAGTTTTGCCTTGAGGGAACTCCTGCTATCTAGATCCAGATTTACGTGATCAAGCATTCAGGAGACACCATGTTTGAGTAAAAGTTGGATAGGTTCTTCCTTTCCCTTGAATGGGACTTGCAGTTCCCTTTCGCAAAAGGGGAGTCTTTGCCCAGACCTGTATCAGATCATGTTCCTATATTGTTGAATGGTAAGCAGCAGAAATCAGACCCAAGATCATTTAAAATTGAAATATGTGGTTGAAACATCCAAGTCTGTGGAGTTGGTGAGAGGATGGTGGTACCAATTTCAGGTGTCTGGAAGACCAGGTCAAAAACTCCGCTTGAAGCGCAAAATGTTGCAGGAGGCTTTAAAATCTTGGAATAAGGAGGTTTTTGTCAAACAAGATTTTGAAAATTTGGTGGTATTGTAGGAGGCAAAATGGAAACAAAAGGCTACAATGCAATGATTAAAAGAGGGGGACAGCAACACTAAATTCCTCCACAGAATAGAAAAATGTGAACTATATTTCCTTGCTAAAGATTGGAAATGAATGGGTGGAAGATAAAGAGCACATAAAAGAACATGTGGTGGGTTTTTTCAAAGAGCTTTATAATGAAAATGGTCTTTCAAGACCAAGCTAGATGGTTTGGAATTCAAGATGTTATCTAATGAACAAAGGGCATGGCTCGAGTGACCTATAAGTCAATAACTGAATAGGAAGTGAAAAATGTTATATGGAGCATTGATGATGACAAATCTTTGGGTCTGGATTTCTTTTCAATGGCTTTCTACAAAACATGTTTAGAGGTGATAAAGGGGGATGTGATGAAGACTGGATGATTTCTACTATGAGGGTTTCTTGGATTAAGGGAGTAACACCACATTTATTTCCCTTATTACAAAAAGAGAAGGGGCGGATATGATAAAGGATTTTTACACCCATTTGCTTGGTTGGCAACATGTATAAATAATTTCAAAGACCCAAACAGGGCGTATAAAAGAAGTTTTGGTATCGGCTATCTCTCCAATTCAGAGTGCTTTTATTGGAGGGAGACAAAGTGTTGATGGTGTTTTGGTGGAAAATGAGTGCATTGATGCAATGATAAGGAAAAGGAAGTTGTGAGTCCTATGAAAATTGGATATAGAGAAAGACTATGATACGGTAAGTTAGAAGGTTTTGGACTACATGTTTCAAAGATTGGGTTTTGGAATCCGTTGGAGAAATTAGATGTCTAAATGCTATGAGATGGCAGTTGGATTTAAGGGTTTGATGAAGGTAAGATAGGAAGAAGAAGAAGAAGAGAGAGAGAGAAGATTAAAACGTGAGGAACTATGTAGTGTAGGGTTTCTACACAACTATTCTTATTTATATGAAATATGCATATACTATACTATATGGTATAGTATCTCTCATGTACATGACTATTATACCCTCAATATATGTTTAATACTTAATATGCTAATACTCCCCCTCAAGCTGGAGAATATATATCAATCATTCACAGCTTGCCGACAAACATAGAAAACTATGTACCAATTAATCCCTTGGTAAAGATGTCAGCCACTTGATCCCTAGTCTGAACAAACGGTATACAAATGTGGCCAGCCTTCAAATGATCCTTGATGTAGTGTCGATCTATTTCCACATGCTTGGTCCTATCATGTTGAACAAGATCATGAGCTATACTAATTGCAACTTTATTGTCACAATAAAGGTTCATAGGTTCTGAGACCTGAAAACCAAATTTGGAAAGTAGCATTTGCAACCATAGTAATTCACAGATACCATTAGCCACAGACAGAAATTCAGCCACCGCACTAGATCTAGCCACTATAGATTGTTTCTTGCTTCGCCACGTAACCAAATTACCTCAAACAAATGTACAATATCCAGAAGTAGAGCGTCTGTCTGATATTGACCCTGCCCAATCAGCATCAGTATATGCCATAACTTTATGATGTCCATGCTTTTGATGCACGATTCTTTTCCCAGGGCAACCTTTCAAATATCTCAACACTCTATAAGCGGCCTCCATATGTGCTTGAGTAGGTGTATGCATAAATTGGCTAGTTACACCAACAACATAAGTAATATCTGGCCAAGTGACAAATAAATAAGGCGTCTAACCAAGCGTTGGTATCTCCCTGCATCAATTAGTCTGTCACTGTCATCCTCTTTCAGCCTATGATATAAATCAATAAGAGTTGGACATAGTTTACAGCCAGTCATGTCTGCATCTCTCAACAGATCTAGGACATACTTCCATTGGGACAGAAAAATTCATTGGTGTGATTTGGCAACCTCAATCCCTAGAAAGTATTTCAGAGGACCCAGATCTTTAATTTTGAATTCTTGAGCTAAGTGATCTTTTAACCTTGTGATCTCACCATCCACATTCTCAGTCACAACGATATCATCTACATACACAATAAAAGTTGTTATGTGTGATCCATATACTTCACAAATAAAGTATGGTTTGCTTGACATTGTCTGTAACCAAAGTTAACCATTGCTGTCCTAAATCGTTTAAACTAAGCTCTAGCTGACTGCTTCAGCCCGAATAGTGCTTTTTGCAATTTGCACACTTTGTCCTTATTATGGAGGAGATGAAATCCAGGTGGAGGAATCATATAAACTTCGTCTTCTAGGTCTCCATGCGAAAAAACATTCTTAACATCAAACTGTCTGAATGGCCACCCATAGTTAGCTGCTAAGGAGATTAGAACCCGTATTGAGTTCATTTTGGCCATTGGAGCAAAGGTTTGTTGGTAGTCCAGTCTAAATGTTTTTGTGTACTCCTTAGCAACCAGCCTTGCCTTATTTCGTTCAATAGAACCATCTGCTTTGTGCTTAACTGTATAGACTCACCTACATCCAACAGGTGTCTTGCCAAGAGGTAAATCGACTAGTTCCCATGTTCGATTCTTTTCTAAAACCCTAATTTCTTCCTCCATTGCAGCTCGCCAACGTAATTGTGATAATGCCTCTTGCATACTGTGAGTTATAGAAACAGAATCCAAAAAAAGAAGAGAAATTACGAAATGAAGGAGATAGAGAATGATATGAAACAAAATTTGACATTGGATATTGAGTACATGACCTGACTCCTTTTCTAAGTGCAATAGGGACATCCAACTCAGGAGATTGGGACAACGAAGTATTACCTTGCTCATCACTTGGATATAGAGAAGACTCTTGGATGAGGCCTTGAGAAGTTTGTCCTTCATCTCTAGTTTTCTTCCTCCTAGTATACACCTTCAATGTAGGCTGCCCCTTTCTATTGACATCATCAAAGTAAGATGGAGAGACAGAAACTGGAACTAGATAAGGCAAAACTTCATCTTTATTATACTCCCTCCAAACAATAGTCAGGGTAGATGAAAAAAAAAAGGTATGGACTCAAAGAATGTGACATCCCTGGACACAAAACGCCTCCTAGAAGAGGGCTGATAACACTTGTAACCTTTCTGATTTGCCACATAACCCAAAAATACACACTTAAGAGCCTTAGGATCAAGCTTTGTGTGATCAGATTAAGGAATATTGACAAAACAAATACAACCAAATGTCTTGGGAGGCAGAGAAAACGCGGAGAATGAAGGAGAAAGAATTTCAAGTGGAGTATGATAAGAGAGGACTCGGGTTGGTAGTCTATTCATCAGATATGCTGCA
>JAOXJP010229526.1:0-10935 GCA_025762735.1 Platanus orientalis | reverse complement strand
ATACTATTGATAATTTTAAAATAATTAGTATATTATATATAATACATATATATTATGTATGTAAAAGTTCGGGCCTCCGGCCAGGCCGAGGTAAGCCCAAGCCCGGCCCTCAATAAAAGTTTGGGCCTCGGGCCAAGATTTTTCGGGCCAATTTGAGGGCCGGGCTTGGGCCCACCCGGCCCATGCCCACCCCTATTGCCAAGGCGATGTAGGATTTTCACCCTATTAACCTATTGAGTAGTGTCTATAAGATTATTTTCCAAAATTTTGGCACTTTGATTAAAATTGGTGACAAACGGAATTATCTCCCCTCAAGGTGTGTTTACTAAAAGAAGACAAATTCTTGATGGGGTACTTATTGCGAATTAATGTATTGAGGATAAACAAATTTATGGTAAAAGTTGGATAATTTGCAAATTGGATTTGGAAAGGGCTTATGATCATTTGAATTGGAGGTTTTTGGATTATCTTTTGATGAGTATAGGATTTGGAGCCAAATGGAGATGTTGGAACTCTTTTTGTCTAGCTTCTTCTGTTTTTTCAGTATTGATTAATGGGAGTCCGACGGGATTCTTCAATGGCTCAAGGGAACTTAGACAGGATGATACTTTGTCCCTGTTTTTGTTCATAATGATATCAGAGGTTCTGAGAAGCATGCTGAAAAGGGCGGAGATGGGTTTTATCTTGAGATTTTGTGTGGGATTTAGGGGGATGCGATTTTTTATCTTTAATTTGTGGATGATATAATAATATTTTGTGATGCTAATTCGATGTGGTTTCAGGTTTAAAGATCAATTTGGCTAAGAGCAAAATGTATCAAGTGGGTAAAGATTGTGATATTGAAAGTCTGGCTTGGATTTTAGGTTGTAAAATTGGATGCCTTCTGGCTACATATCTTGGCTTTCCACTAGGAGCAAGTTATAAATCCAAGGCATTATAGGAGCAAGGCATTGAAAAGATATCTTCTAGACTTGGTTCATGGAAAGCTCATTTATTATCAAAAAGTAGATGTTTGACCTTGATTAAGGCTACCTTGGCAACCATGCCAAATTATTTTTTATCTCAACTTACAATCTCGGTATTGGTGGCTAATATAATGGAGGTTAAGTTTAGGAGGTTCCTTTGACAAGATGATTCGAAGCATCATAAATATCATTTGGTTGATTGGAATACATGTTGTAAGCCTATTAGTCTTAGTGGTCTAGGCATCAAGAGGATCCGTATCATAATAAGGCTCTCTTGGCTAAATGACTTTAGAGATTTAGGATAGACCGATATAGCCTGTGGCGTCAGGTGGCTAGATTTTGGTGAGAAATCTGTATAGAAATCTAGGGAGGTTAAGAGGAGGCATGGATGTGGGCTTTGGAAATCCATATTATCTAGGAGGGAGAACTTTTGGAAATGTATCAATTTCACTTTGGGTTTGAGTGAAAATATTAGTTTTTGAAAGGATGTATGGGTTAGGGTGAGTCCACTAATGGAGACATATCCAAATATTTACCAATTGACATTGGATCATCATATTTTGGTGGCAAAGTGTAATGATGAAAATAAAAGAATTTGGGTCCCTAGATTGAGAAGAGACCTAAATGATTGGGAAGTAGGAGAATTATTTAATTTGTTGGAAATATTAGGCAATCTGAATCCTAATAATAATAGGAGTGGTGATGGATGGTTATGGAAATTAAATCAATGTTAAGCATTTCACATCTAAATCATTTTATTCCGAGCTATTAAATATTCTAATTATTTGGTTTCCCCATAAAGGCATTTGGGTCCTGAGCATTCTATCCAGAATTGCATTCTTTATATAGAACTGTTACCTGCATAAAATTTTGACCCTAGATCATTTTCAGACTAGGGGTCGGCCTGTTATCTTTTCACTCATTGTCCTATGGCGAAAAGAATGTGATACTTTTATACTTTCTCATTTCCAATTTACATGGGTTTTTCCAATGTTCTTTAATGAGTTGATTTCAGGGTGGGGATTGAGTTCCTTTAGTAGTTTTTATCAGGACATTTGGCATGCTTTACTGGGGCCTATTTGTTGGAGGTTATAGAAGTAGAGAAATAACAGATTTTTTTTTAGGATAAACATCGAAGTTTAGGTGAGTTGAGACTCTACATATACAACTTTCTCCTTGAGTGGATCTCGGTAGGTGGGTCCTTCGATGAGAAGGAATGGTATACAATATGGAGTGAGGAGTTATAAGTTTTGAGTGATTGTGGGTAATTTTATTTTTATTATGTGTAGTTATTACCTTCCCGGTGATCCCTATCTTTTGTATGTTTTACTATTTTGCTTTACTTGTTTATAATAAATGATTCTCTTTACCTCTAAAAAAAAGTACAAATTTGTGTTGGTAGATCTCTTTTGTCACAATATTCACTTGCTTGTTTCAAAAACCTATTAGCAGATTTTCAAACACTTAAGACCTACTAATATTGTAAACGGATTTCATCAAGTACACTAAAGCTCTGGCTGTTTTGGCGACATGAAAATATAACTCCACTACTCTCTACTTGCAGAAATTCAATCTCCTCACTAAAGTATAATTTCAATAATTTTTTTTTATTTACAAAATAATCATTAAGAAGATCTACATAACAAGAACATCCTATTTCTCGAAGTATAGTGACTAAGTCCAAAAATATCCTTATATATTATGCCTTTTTTATAGGTAGATTGAAGCTCAAATGCATGCATTGACATGCAAATAAATCAACCTTATAACCTATTGATGGATTTAAACAATGTGTTTCCTTGATAGGACCAAATAAGAAAAGCTCTTCTGTGGGTCGAGGCTCACCACTTAACTCATCAATGAAGGAAGAATAGAGATAATGGTACAATGGTTTCAATTAAAACATAGATTCAGGAATATATATTGATGAAATTTTGGAACCATTTTCCACAATTTTCATGAGGGCACATACATAGTTACGTCTAAATTTATTATGTCTTACTCTCATCATATGACCCAATCTACACTTTGGTAAAAAAAAATTTATTTTTTTTGCCATTGATATTTTTTATTTTTTATAAAAAAATATTTTAGAAAATCAGAAATATCACATAACATAATAAATTGAAAAAGAAAAGGAAAAAAACATAACCAAATATAAATGGCTATATATATTTGTTTTTGAAGGATGTCAACCATAGCTAAGAAACTGTTATTTATAAGTAACATTAGCCTTAGGGTTCGAGACATTCACAACGTATGTCACTATGTATTAATCTCCTTAAACTGTTATAGAAATATCAATGGTTTTCTTGCTTATGTAATAATAACCTAGATGGGTAATGGTGCTTGTTTTATCACTTTCTTAAGTTTCATGGAAGATTTGTATCAAGTTTCCATAATTTTTATAGTGTTTCCATAGATTTTCATAAAGGTCCATGTATTAATTGCACATTCATTAGGACTGAAATTTAGACAGAAAACAAAGTCTGAAACCTTGGTTAGAATTCATAGATAAGGAAACTAAGAGTTTAGGATGTACCCTTATTTTATTTTATTTGGGTATATTTTATATTAACATACACATTTAATGTCTTTCAATTTATAAACAAAGTTACTACATTTGATACATATAAAAAGTTTCAATAGCTTTATATCTTTCAGTATTACTATATATGTGTGGACTCTTATGTAGCTATGTCAGACCTTATCTGTGTCTACACGCTACAACATGAACATCTCTGCCATAAGTTACAAATACCAAAATCAGCCAAGAAAACTTGGACTCTCCAAGGAGATTAACAACTGCCATTCTAACAAAGATCAAGATGGGACTTACTTTATCTGTCAGCTAAAGTTTGCTCTCCGCTCTTTCGGCAACATTAATAGCTTCTCGCTCAGGGGCATAGATAGATAGCCACATGTCCGGGCTATACTTAGCAACTTTGGGTAATGAAAACATTAACTGTATAGTAAAACTTTTTTTATTGATCACCTTAAGCCAAGAACAAAGTATTACCTTTCAAGTCAGGCTTCCATTCAACTTTTGTCTTGTTCAATCTATTAACAATCTCATTTATGCGCTTCTCGGCTCTCACAGTTCGAACCTATACCAAACAGAATAGTCAGTAGTAAAGGATGTACTTCCCTCGCACATTTGATCCATGCCTAATTCAAAAATAAACAAGTAAAAAAGAAGGAGAAAAAAGGCTACAGAGCAAAACATTATTCCAAAAAATAAAAAGACCCTAACAAACATAGAAGACACACCATCTTAGGATTGTGAAACCCAACTTGTCCAACATCCGCATGGAAGCTGTCTTCTTCAAATTGGACCAAGGAGTGTTAATAACATCAATATTATTCACCTTGTTGCCTACCAAGTAACCAAACCATAACAAACAAAACATGTGTTCATGTTGCTACAAATATCATATTACTCAAGGTTAAGGGCAGAAGATATAGAAATATGAAATTAAATGAAAAACATATTTCTGTTGCTACTCTCTTCTTTAGGAGAAACATAAAATTGTTATCCACATTCAGGAGGCACTTTGATACATAAGTCCACAACAACTAGAAGCATGAGATTGAATGATGTGGAACGCAATGCAGAATACTTAAAACAACTTTCAAATAAAAAATAATAATCCAAAGAATTAAATATGAAAATTTTGATCCAGTGGCAATTTTATAAAATTTTCAAAATGTTGAAAAATTATCAAAATACCCCTAACATGCATAAGAAAATTCTGAACTTCTGGGATTATTCCACACAAACCTTCAAGGTATCCTCATAAAAATTCATAAGGTTTGGAGCAGTCTAGCTATTTATTCAAAAAAAAAAAAAAAAAAATAAGCTCAATTAAGTCATGTCCAAAAATTATATAAACGTTGGAAAATCAAACACAACTTCAATTTCAGTAAGACTTTTAAGATATTGTGTTTACCTCTTCAAATAAGGCCAAAATCCTCTTGGAAAGTATCAAAATCAGTCCCAACACTTGCTCCAAAGTTTATTTAAAAATCACCAATTTTTGCTTGGACTAAGTGTGCTGCCTAGTACTGCTTCAACCTACCCCTATTTTATAGGGGTTGGTTTTATGAATGGAAAGACAATCTATGGTGGGTCACCCAAGAGGTATGGAGGTTGTGATGTTAGGGTTTGAGGAAAGGTGAATGAAATATGAAGTAGTGATGAGAAAAGGGATGAGGTTTAAATGCTATAGAAAATTCTACTGAAAAAGAAAAATGAAAACATGATAAGAAAAGAGAAGAATGGAAGAGAAAAGGAAGAAGTGATGGATGGGATAATAGATGAAGATGGGAGAAGAATATGGAAGAGGAAAATGGTGAAGTTGTTGGAAAGGGAAAGGATGGTGCTTACGACAATAGGGAAGGTAGAGAGAAAAGGGGAAGCCCACTCGTGGGTTAAAAAATATTCAATTTATTTATTCTTCAAATCTGTTGAATCATACATGGGGTTGGATATTTAAACCCTATTAATAATATTAAAAAAAAAACTAGTCTAAAGTGCCTAAAATACCCCCCCTAAGTGACCTACTCAACCAGCATTAGTAACCCTATTTTCTTCTTTAAAAAAATAACATAAAAATCTCTAAAACACCCCTATTCACTCCTAATTAATAATTCCAACTCTCGTGGTTGTTAGAAAGGCCCTATTACATGTAGAAATTAAAAACAAAAGACCCTAACACTCTTCTACCATGGACATTTGCCCCCTTTCTTCTTTCCTTGGTGAAATGTAGGCTTAGGCTTCCAAGGAAGGTAAGCCTTCTATAAGTAATGGGGAACTTCTACATCAACTCCCCCTCTCTTAGCAAAATCAACTCTGTTGAGTTGGGGTGGAGATCCTAAAATATTGTCACCTTTTAGAATCCGACGAAGAAGAAAAAAACTTTCAGTCTTTTTGAGCTTCACCCTTAAAGCATCTTTGCAAGGAATCATGATGATCTTCGTTTAGTCCTATTAGAAGAAGTAGGTGTTTTTGAAGCCACAGTGCTGCACCTTCTTGTCATAAAGCCATGGGTGCCCAAGTAATATATGATACACTTTTAGAGGGAGTACATCACACATCACCTGATTAGTAAACCCCCCCAAAGAATAAGTAATAAGACATCTCTCCTGAACCGGCAAGTTCGTATTGTTAACCCATGCCACTTTATAAGGTGAGGGATGTGACTCCACTTTCAACCCAAGCTTCTTGCAAGCCTCCTTAGACACAATATTAGGGACTACCTCCATCAATCATAAGAGAATGCAACTAGTTGTTGCACCTAATTTTGGTATGGAAAAGACTAATACACTGCCAATCCTCAGTATCCTTAACCTCTTTTGTGGTCAAGACTGGGCCCAATACACACACTGTATTCTCCTATTGTTCCTAATGCTGCCGCTCAAGATCTACCTCTGCCTCTAAGAACATCTCATCAATCGGAATATACACCTCTACACCCTCATCATCCTCATATATAGGTTGTTTGTCTGTGATTCTGACATCTCACTGAGGACATTGTGCCTGCATATAGCTAGTGCTACCACACTGGAAACAACCTGCACTATTCCTCTGAGGAGAAACCCCTGATCTGTGAGCTCTTTAAGGTGAGATGGGCCTATTGGTAAAGCTTAGAACTACTGGTGCCCCATTAGGATAGGATCTAGTAATTGTACAACTCAATGATGATCTTGGAGTCTGAGACTACATGTAAGAATAACTATCAAGGAAAGACTGTTTCTGTTGGGTTTCCTTTAAGTGATCCTCCATAGTATATGTTATGTGAATGACACAGCTAGCGTAGGGAGGTGAGTAGAACACAGATTCGCTACAATCTGAGGACGTAAACCATGCTTGTAAAGAGAAATCATGAGATCATAATCCCAACGAGCCCGCAAACATGTAGCTAAGTGATGAAAGTGGTTAGTATATTTCTCTATAGTAGAGGAACCCTACTGGATCTGTGTAAGTTGAAGATGGGCTCTCTGTCTAGCTTCTGGAATTTTAAACTTATGCCTCATAGCTACCCTCAGATCATCCCAATGTTTGAAAGTATCCAAAGATCTGTGCTCCTCTTTGTAGTTATCCCACCACATCTTGATTATTCCCTTTAGTTTTTGCCTTAGCAAATTTCAACTGCTTGTTATTCGGGATACTATGGGAATCAAAGAAAGACTCTACGTTGTACAACCAATCCAAAAACACATCTGTATCACCATCACCATAAAAATCTGGCACCTCCAATATCACATTATGTCCAATGGCATGCTGGACAGTACCATGGGAGTAATCATGGTCTTCTGCAAAGTCTCGCCTAGACCTATTCTATCTAAGACTATACTACAACTGGTGATGAACTACCTCAAACTACACTTGGCTGCCACCATCTCCACCAATTACACTAGATGAGGCGTTCTTAGTAGTCTCTTGCTGAGGAGTCTTGAAGAATCCATTTTCCTTTTCTAAAGCCTTGGGTTTGATTCATGGTTTTGATAATGGCCTCTAGCTGATCCTTTATGGTATCATATTTGTCATTAGCCTTCATGCTCAAATTTTAGAGCTCCATTTTTAACTCTGCAAGCTCAAGTGCTTGTTCATCAACCACAACATTAAAAGAGGTAAGTGTTCTATCTTGTAGATTTGCCGTGAAAATTTCCTTAGGATCTCAACTAGGTTGAAACAAGTTGGTTTCTTAAGCTATGATACCAAATGATGAGGAACACAATGCAGAACACTTGAAATAACTTCCAAATAGCAAATAATAATCCAGAGAATTAAATCTGAAAATTTTGACCTAATGGTAATTTTGTAAATTTTTTAAAATATTAAAAAATTACCAAAATACCCCTTACATGCATTAAAAATTTTTGGGCTTTTGGGATTATTCCATACAGGCTTTCAAGGTATCCTCATAAAAATTTCATAAGGTTTGGAGTAGTCTATCTATTTATTCCAAAAAATTGCTCAATTACGTCATACCTGAAAATTACAGAGACGTCGAAAAATCAAATACAACTTCAATTTCAGTAGGGATTTTAGAATATTGTGTTTATCTCTTCAAGTAGGGCCAAAATCCTCTTGAAAAGTATGAAAACTAATCCCAACACTTGTTCCAAAGTTTATTTAAAAATCACCAATTTTTGCCTAGATTAAGTGTGCCGCTTGTTACTGCTTCATCATGCCCTATTTATAAGGGTTGGTTTTATAAATGGAAAGACAACCCATGATGGGTCAACCAAGAGGTATAGAGGTTGTGGAGATAGGGTTTGAGGAAAAGTGAAGGGAATATGAAGTGATGATGAGAAAATGGATGGGGTTTAAATGCTGTAGAAAATTCTGGTGAAAAAAAAAATGAGAACAAGATAAGAAAAGAGAAGAATGGAGGAGAAAAGGAAGGAGAAGAGATGGATGAGATAATAGATGAAGATGGAAGAAGATGGGAGAAAAATATGGAAGAGGAAGATGGTAAAGTTGTTGGCAAGGGAAAGGATGGTGCTCATGACAATAGGGAAGAAAGAGAGAGAAGGAGAAGCCCACTTGTGGGTTAAAAAGAACTCAATTTCTTTATTCTTCAAATCTGCTGAATCATACATGGAGATGGGTATTTAAATGCCCTATTAATAAAAATTAGTCTAAAGTGTCTAAAATACCCCCTAAGTTACCTACTCTACTAGTAGTAATAACCCTATTTTCTTTTAAAAAAAAATAACATAAAGATCTTTAAAACACCCCTAAACACTCCTGATTAATACATCCTACTCCCATGGCTGTTAAAATAAGCCTTATTACATGTAGAAATTAAAAATAAAAGACCCTAACACTCTTTTACCATGGACATCTGTCCCTTTTCTTCTTTCTTTGGTGAAATTTAGGCTTAGGTTTCCAAAGAGGGTAACAGGTAATGGAAAGTTGCTACATCGCTAAAGAATGACAAAACCTCTTTGCTAGACTCATCTTAATGTCCATTGTGAAATTATCAAAACATGATGGTTATTTGCTAATCTATATAAATAGAAAAAACCTAAAGCAAGAATTGATACCATATAGGATTTACCTTGGATAGAATTAGCTTTGACAAGCTGAGCACAATCTTCCAACAAACCTTCACTTATATCGTCAATAGTTTGACCCTTGTTCAGTCTTAGATAAACATGGGCAGAAGACATTTTATCCACATGGAACCTGCCATAACCCATAATGCAAGTTCAAGTTAGAAAAAATACATATGATGAATGGAAGTAAGCATGTGTGACTTAAATCAAATCAATCATACATTAAAGCATGAAGTTATGATAAAATGATGGAATCAAAGGAGCACTACAGCAAGTGATAATCAAAAAAAAAAATCATGATGTGATTAGTGAAAGATATGTGTAATGAAAAGAATAAGAAAGACAATGCAACTAGATAACTAGGAAGCCAACAAAAGGAACAAGAAATTAGAGCCTGATGATGCAAAATAATAGAAATAACAATTGTTTTTTGGATTAATATAGAAATAATATTGATGATGATGATGATAACACGTGACTTGAAAAATCCATCAGAATAAGTAACTTGAAATTGAAACTAATGGAAATGAATTAAACATGTGTTAATGGGGGAAAAACAGCTTGAAAAATAAAATAAAAATAGAAAATTTAAGACACTTGATTGTGAAATGCAAAATTCTGCATTGAAAAATTAAGTATAAAACAGAAACAGTACCCAATAGCGACAGCAACATAATTCTCACTTTCATAAGTCAAAACTGTTTCTGGTTCAAGCAATTGATGCATATATTTGAGTCTTTTGGTAAAAATCCTCCCCCTTTCAGAGCACTCCCTACTTAATCAGTGAAAGTGATGCCTGAATAAAAATTGAGTCAAAAAAATTATTAAGAGAACCTCCCCATCTATCAAAAATCTACAATCAACAATATTTGATACATAGTTGATGTCAAACCCCAGTGTATGGAAATAACAAAACAAGTAGATTGATGTGGCAATTCCTACTCGGAGTTTGGTGGCATCCATTTGGATCTTCTTACTTTCTTATGGGTATAATATAGTATTTCATATGTGTGCTTGCTTAACTTTAGGAATGGTAGATTAGCAAATTAAGAGAGATTTCGGTTTCTTTAATTTAAGTTGTTTAAACATTCCTTAAAATGTTGGCATGATTCAAGGAAAGTAGGTGGGCATTCCTTAAACATGAAAATGATTTTAAGTTATTATTGGCCCCTTGAATCATGGTAGTGATTTAAAAAGGATGGCTGGCAATTACTCCTACAAATGTAGGTGCATTTTCAAGTCGTAATAAGTCATATTTTGAGCAATAAAATTTTAATTCTTTGGTGATTTTCCATTGGAGTCTTAGAAGGTGAGATGTCTTCTTACTGAAGGTAAATCCCTTCTTCTACATAGGTTGAGAGATTCAACCTACACCAATCATCATTCCCGTTCCCGGAACCATATCCCCTGTACCACTTGTACCACAAAAAACAAAGGGGTGGGGTCCACACACTATTTGCTTGGGGGGTCCACCCCCTGTGTCTTGTGGTACAACTGGGACACGGGGGATATGGCTTCCCCTGTTCCCTGGGGGAGTATCCTCTGAGCCACCCCCCTTTGTGCGACTTCGTGAGCCAAGACAGAGGGGAAGTATCATTTCACTTTTGGGGGTGATGTGGCATCTCCAAAAAGTGAAATGATACCCCCCTTGTGTCTCGGCTCACGACGTGGCACAAAAGGGGGCGGCGCAGAGGATATGAGGCCCTGTTCCCTATCTTTACCTTGTCCATACCAAATTAACCCTTGCACACGGCAACCTAGCTGTCCCTGAACCATCCACATTATTTATCCTCGCTGTTCCAAACCGTCCTACATCAACGGGGATAAAATCGTATGCGCCACGCCCCCTGATGGGACACTCAGGGGGCAGAATCAATTCACTTTTTGGAGGTTTTTGATTCCC
>JAOXJP010229525.1:0-10935 GCA_025762735.1 Platanus orientalis | reverse complement strand
TCTCATGAGATCAAATAATTACCCATATAAAGAAACAAATACATGTGATGATAGAATAAATAATAATTATTAAATAATTAATTAATATTGCCTTTATTTTATGTGAATGACTTTGTTAGGACATATATTTCCAACAATGTGACCCAGTGATTGGGTATCTGATGGCATCATTTATAAAGGCCGGTGACTAGGCATACATATATTAGACCACTAAGGTCATCTTCACTATTGATGTAACCTAGTGATTGGGTACCTGATGACACCATTTATAAAGTTTGATGACTGGACATATGCATAATAGATCACTAGGGTCAACCCATAAAGGGGTCTTCGGGTCCAAGAAGGATAACCCATATAAAGGGTTTATAAGGCTACGTCTAGCCAACTCATATAAATATCTCCAGGGTTATAAAGACCATATACATATAAGGGTCATAAGGACCAACCCTTAGGGGTCTTCGAACCCAAAAAGGCATATTCCTACATAGGGATATCATATCAAATCCTCACATCTAAAACGAAATTCAAAAACCATGCTTATGTAAAGCAAAATAGTTACTACATAAGTATGCCATTTTAAAAATATCCACATGTCCATATCTCATGAAAATCCCAAATGAATGAAGTAGTAAACCACATATAAGAAAATCAAATGAAGATACTTAATACAAATCTAAAGACATATGAGATCCATATGAGTGTAAAATCGTTTTATGCTAATTATCATAAAAATAAAAAAAACCAAGTATTTCAAATTCTTTAAAACTTGTATAGGAGTTTAAATAAAATGGCTTATGAAAATATCAGAATAAACCATGCCAAAGACAACATGTTCATGCTACTCAAAAGTTATCACATGTTGTAAAGTCTAACATAGTAACATGAGGATCGATAGAATTAACACAATTCGTCATGGTTTAACATCAATCAATCTACCAAAGAAAATAATAAGCTCATGTAAGGAATCTAAGGCATCTAAAAGGCATGTACATGGTAAGGGAAAACAGTAAGAAGCATTTTATCAAACATGTAGAGAGTAAGAAATAAGGAACCAATAAGAAAAATAAAGAGGAAACATAATCTTCATCACAAGAATCCTTCCAATCCATTCATCTCATAAAAAATCATACTCCCAACTTCATCATATAAATTAAAAACCATTCAAATCATCCCATATAACTCCATTCATAAAAACATAGCTCTAAAATCCAAGAAATCAATGAACCAATAAAGAACTTACTATCTAATATACTCCCATCAAGAATACTAAGACCCATTAACAAGTAATCAACAAGTTCAAAAGAAATTTGAGATGGATTTACCAATATATAACTCATAAACATTAAATCTAGGATCCTAGGAATGGAAAGTGAGCATTAAATGCATATCCACTCATAATCTATCAATTCTTGCCCCCAAGTGAGAGTTCCTCTTCCATAATACCTTTCCCCTTGTAGTTCCTTCCTTCCTCTACAAGTAAACGACACATTTCAAGATTAGAACTTATAAACTAGAGTAGAAAATAGTAAATGAATCTTGATCTAAGCTAGATTTAGGTTTTGGGCATCTTACCAAGCCTTAGAGAAGGTAATCTTCTCTATTGCCCCAAGTTTTTCCCAAGGTTCTTCTCTCCCTTCCAAAACCCCCTCTTCTTATGTCATACAAACCCGAATTAGGTAAAGAAAGCATTTTAGAGCTGTCCCATGAGGAATCCTAACCCAAAAAGGCAACCCACACGCAAACCTGGGTCAAATCCGAATCACAGCACACATCCCGATTGATTGGTAGGGGCCCTGTTGATCGAGCTACCCCTTCTTGATCAAGTATGGTGCCTGAATTCCCCTATCTTTTTCTATCTTTCAACTTTCCACACTAAAATGGCAGTATCTCCCTTTACACTTATCTATTTCAATCGATGTTTAATTTGTTTCTTTGGAAACTAGACTTTAAGACCTATCTAATGAGTATGGCTTGTTCTCTAATCATTTTGGGGCTAGTACAGGTTTGTCTATGAATTTACGCAAAATACGTTCTTAGGTTAACTTTAGATTTTGACAAGTCCATGGCTCAATTTGGTTTGTCTTCACACCCACTTGGTCCAATTGGGTCCCTAACATTCTTATGATTTATCTAACAATGTTAATTAACAATTTTACCCTTAGTTATGTTCAATTACCATTTTTACCCTTTTAGAGTGTTTACAGTTTATGGTGGCTCTATGGTGATTGTATGGTGACTGTTTGGGGTGGTTGTTTGGGTGGGTTTATGGTGGTTCTATAGTGATTTTATGGTGGCTATATGTTAGCTGTGTGGGGTGGTTGTTTTAGGGTTGTTTGAGTGGGTTTATGGTGGCTCTATGGTGATTGTATGGTGGCTATTTGGGCTGGTTGTATGGGATAGTTGTTCTATGGTGGATCAATGGGGTGGTTGTCTGTGTTTATTATCAAAAAACTGTATTTGGGAATAGAATCATCTTCTAACACAAATACAAACTTTGGTGAGTTGAAGTATGTTAATATAAAATGTCTCCATGGAAAAAGAGCAATTATATGGCCGTCCAACTCATACAAAAATCCTTGTAGATTGTATTTTTTATGTGGAAAGTAATTGATAAGTAATATATAATTATTGTTTATTTATTTTGTTCCTCACTCAGGGTTGCTGTGGGCATTGGGAAAAAGGGAGAAAAAACTCGCACCTCCCTTGCATCCCCTTCACGGCTCCTACCCCCACTTTGCCGGTGTCGTTGGCATCCTTTGGTGCCAACCTTTGGTACATTTTGGTATTAGATGGGGGGGAAATGATGGTTTATTAGGGAAATGTTGAGTCTTGATCATGTGGCTGGCTAATTGTCAAGATTTTTGGGAGTTGTCACCTAATAAGGTTTTCCAATGAAGTCGGACATCGGCTTCGTTTCTCTCTTAAAAAGGAAGTCTAGACCCTTAGGTCTAGAGGGTTAACTTCTAATACTAGTTTAATTTCCAAAGAAGAGGGTAAGTCATTTTGTTGAAGTTGGGGAAGGTGTTAGGCACCCTAATCACCCACCTTTTTAAGGTGGCTTCTCGAAGCATACATGCCATAGATCGTCATAAGTGTATATGCTGTTTAAAGTTAGTAAAGTCCATTTTTAAAGTCTAACGCCTGAATTTTAACCCTGACACCTAAATTTTTACATAATGAAATTTCAGGCATTAGGTTAACAGTGGGCCCTCTGCCTTATCCTATGGACTCTCTACACAGGGACCAACTCCAAGGCATTTCACCATCAGTAGGTACCTATGAGTTCTCTAATTTTGTTATGAAATTTCTAAAATATTTCAAACAGGCTTAATGCTTGAAATTTCTCCAACACCTGATCTTTTAGACCAAATGTTTGAATTTACCAGAGGAAGAGTTCAGGCATTTAAAGCAACAGAGGTCTATAGGCCCCTACTTCTTTCCCTAGTTGTTCACATAGGTCTTCTGTACTTTTTGTAAGCTCATCTGATAGTCAAGGTTCCATAAGTGAGCCCTCATATCCAACGCCTGAATTTTTAGACTTCTGAAAATTAGGCTTAACGCCTAAATTTTAATCACTTAAATTTCAAGCCTTCCTGGTTTGGCCAATTTGGACCCCCTATAGTGGTCCAAATTCCTGGAAGTTTGCAGAGGAGCAAAGGACCCTCTTGGGAACATGAAATAAAAAATTGCAAACTTTAAATCATTTTACAAAAAATAATAGAAAAAGAGCATCTAAAACAAACCAGAAATCAAAATAGAACAAATTTTATCTCAAGCCTAATGCCTGAACTTACACTGATGCTTGGATGTTCAAACCTAACACTTGAATTTTCCGGGGTGGAAATTTAGGCATATAGGGCAACAGGGGCCCACAAGCATATCAGTGCTCATTGGGGCTAGTTAAGACCCTCTCTGTGTCTGTGTGTGAGCTCTGAAGGGTTTGGGAACCATTGGAGTGGGTCCCTCATCTCAACGCCTAAATTTGAATATGCCTAAAAATTAGGACCAATGTCTAAATTTTAATTACTTAAAATCCAAGTGTTTCTAATTAGACAAAAATCCAACAGCCTGATTTTTTTTTATCTATTTGGACCCTCTGTAGGGATCCAAAAATTATGCGGATTTGCATGGATGTAGGGGACCCTCTTGGGAGCATGGTGTGAAAATATAAGGGCCAAACTCAAACTATAAATATCATAAAAAATCTGCATTGTGGGTAGGTCAAGAAAATAAACAAAAGAGCAATTTTTAGGTCAAATTTAGGGGGACCAATCCAAGACCTAAAAGTGTTCTAAAAATTATGAAATCTTAAACATATGTAGACCACCTATCCAGGGGAACACCATAAAAATTTGGAATAAATCCAATCACAAAAAATTCAACAAAGTACTATGGTAAAAAAATAAGCCCAGTTGTCTCTGTTATATAGCCCTCTTCAAGAGGCATTCATGGGGGTTGTATTGCACATCTAGTAGGGTATTAAGAACATGAAAACAAGGAAATTAAATCAGACCTAGCAGCTAGAATATGGAGGGTTAGGGTTACCTTTCCTAAGGGTTGAAGTTGAGTGGGTTTCCTTTCCTTTTCTTTCTCTAAATTTTTCTCAGAAAAATTCCTCTCCTCTTAGCATGAAATTGAATGTTTATAAAGGTTTGGGGTGTGTTTGAAGGATTGGGATTGATCCTTAGGTCATAGGGAAATCAATGGCTAAGGGGTGATACTTAGAATCAAAGGGATTCATGCCATTGTTTGGTTGTAACCAATGGCTAGGGTTAAGAGATGAAGGGATAAGTGAATTGATCAAGGCTTGAGATTAGAGTTAGGGTTTGCTAAATGGGTGGCTAGGATAGAGTTTGGGGTTTAGGAAGATTAATGTTTGAAAATGAAACTTTGTAGTAAAGGGTGAGTTACCATTGGCTAAGAGCAATCAAGGGGTGAAATGTTTTGTGCCAAATGGAGGGCTGGGGATGGATCACGTGGAATATTGAAATCCATATGATGGATCTTATAGTGGGTACACAAGGGCGCATAAGGGGGATCCACATCTAAGGGCTATGGTGAATGCCCTTAGTGTGAATGCATTAATGAGCCAAAATCAAAAGTCTTTGGCAGCTCATTAATGTGTAATGATGATTTTTTAGGGGGAAACGTCCCCTTACTATGCAACCCTCTTTTAGGGTTCTTGTGCTAAAAAATACGTAAACTCAAAGTACATTTTTGAAGTCTTGGATGCTCCGATCACAGTGGTTTAATAAAAAATGGATTACAATATGCGTAAGTTGGGGAAATTAGGGTTTGATTGACCTTAAAATATATCAAACACATATGGGAAGGGAAAGATGATCAAATTAGTCCCCGAGATCTTTAAATAAAATGTGACCCTTGGGTTTTATGAGATACGGGCTCAAACTGTCTAAAGATCGAGACCCAAGTAGGAAATCATGCTCAAAAATCTCTTTCAAAAAGTGGAAAATCTTGGCTAGAAATACCACTAGAGTTGCTTAAGCTTGCCGTGAAAAATTTAAGGGTCACTAAGTACTGAAGATCTGAGAGTCTCAAAACCATAGGAACAAATAGCCTAGCTTTTGGATTCTCGGGCAATCTTCGTGAGTCTTTCGAAGGGGGTCACTTGATGAAGATAAACTATTGATGTATGTCAATTCCATGGGCATTTGGGTAGTGCTAGGAGTCTTGTAAGTATTCTATGTGATCTCATAAGTTTAACTCATGAAGCCAAGAAGGACCAAAGACCCAAGGGAGAGCACAAGAAAGAGGCACACCAAGGAAGGTATAGCACATTCATGTGTATCATTTTGTGTGTCTTAAAATGAACCTAGACATGGTTTAGGTCCCTTGAGAATACCTAAATCAACATCTCAAAGGACAGCCCAAAAATTAGCCTAAAAAATTAAAGTATAGAAAATTCAGTTGAAACCGATTGCGAAACTCACAATCGATTTCGGCGAAATTGGTTGCGAAACTGGCAATCGGTTTTAAGGCTGATTTTGCATCTCAGTTGTGCACTCCCAAGCCCCAAACCGATAAGCTGAAATCAGTTTCGATAAAAGTTTTGGGATTTTTCCCAAAACCCAAATCGGTTGTGAAACCCCAAATAGATTTGGGGTGTAATAGGAAATCAAAATTGATTACGGCTTTGAAATCGATTTGGAGCCCAAATCAGTTTCTAAACCCTCAATTGGTTTGGACGGTATTTTTGAAAAAAAAAAAATTCACAAAAATTTAGGCGAGGTTTTTGAAATTTAAACCCCATTTTTGCATATCTAAAGGTCCAATATGCCTATCTTTTTGTCATATGCCTATCCTATGGTTGTGGATGCTCCTCCCTACTATAAAAGGGACTTTTCCATTCAGAGTAAAAAATCTCCAACACTCCAAGTTAATTTTTGAGAAAGCTAAGAGGCATACTATTTTGAGAGCCCCCTTCACTGTGTAAACCTCCATTGCCTACAGATTATTAAGCTTTAATAGCTAGTATTCTACACTTCTCTCTCTCATTTTTTCTCTCTAATTGAGCATCACTTCTACTATTGAGGAGAGGTTATAGTGAGCACTTTTCTAATAGGAACTCACCTTTTTCTAAGCTTAAGGAGCACTAGAGCCAAGTACTTGGAGCTTGTGGGTGGCTAAGGCATACTAGCTCAACAAGGAGCATCCCACATTTGAGCAACTAGCAACATCAACCATATTGTAGTAATATTTGCTTGTCTTTGCATTCATTTGCATTCATACTCATTATTGTTATTGCTTTGCTTTCGCTATTGACACCGGAAGCTTGACTACCTCTATCGGAGACACCGAAAGTAGTACACACTTACCGAAGATACCGAGTGTTGTTGTTTAGCTTATCATTGAGCAAGTAGTTAGGTTTGTATATTGACCTAAGTTGTAATAGTACCTAAATAAAATATACTTAAGCTCGGTTGTGAACTTTAAAAGAGTGGATGTAGGCCTGAGTGTTGAACCACTATAAATCTCTTATTGTAGTTTGTATTGTGTGATTGTTTGTCTCTTTACTTGGATGCTCTACTACTCTTGCCTAGCATATATTTAACATTATACTTGAGTAGACACATTGAAGCACACACAAACAATTGGGCTAATTTAAAAAGGGATTAATAACCACCACAAGATAAAATTCAAAAAGGGGTAAATTAATTGAGAAATCATATTCACCCCCCTTTAGGATTACTTTAGAGCAATTTCAAAATCATATGAGAATTGTTGTAAGTCTTCGAATACTTTGTTTAGTTCAGTAAGTGATTTACTCTTATTATGAGTTTTAGATAGATTAAACACTTCATTGAATTAAAGATCATTTGATATCATTTTTGAATTGAGAGCCTTTGATTGAAATCCCCATTTGGCATGTTCTATGTATCATAGATTGGTATTGTTTTGAAAAGCTTCGTAAAGTGTTTTGAACTCTCTGGATTGGTTTACATACCGAAAAGTGTTTTGAAAAGTGTTTGGTTTCAAAAGGATTACTGCATTGCATGAGACTTGACTTTTTGTAAAGCTTTCTTCATCAAAGAGTGTTCAGTTTTGAAAGTTTCAAAAATAATTTATGAGAGAATTTGTGAAAAATATCTTATTAGATATTTGAATTGTTTTAAACATCGAAAGTGTTTTGGGCATCCTCACAGAGCAGATTTTAAGAAGTGTTTTGAACCAATTTGAAAATCCAAATAAGGTAATCTTCGAAAAAGTGTTTTGGACCCTACCCATAGGGTTAAACATTGTGTTATGGACCCTACTAATAGGGGTTAAACATGATGTTTTGGACCCTGCTCGGGGTTAAACATAGCGTGTGATCCCTACCATGGTGGTGAGACATGGTATTAGTGTTTTGGACCTTACTTATGGGGGTTAAACATAAGAAGTGGACTTTACCCATGGGGGTTAAACATGGTGTTCAAGACCCTATTCTTAGGGGTTAAACAAGAGTAAGTGGGCTCCTGCATTAGGAAGAAACGATAGAACCCATCACAAAGTAATACGTGAAAGTGTGTCGAACAATGTTTTTTAAAAGTGTTTTAAACTTCTATCTATAAATTGGAAGTAGTGTCTCGAAAAGTGTTAAGATTTCTGAATGTATTTGAAAAAATGTTTCGAAAATCATATGACCTTCCACGTGTTTTGAGTTGAGTGTTTTGAAAATGGACTTAGTGAACTGTTCTAATGACTTTTCAAAACATGTTTTGAAAAGTGAAAGCATTTAGAAAATGCATGTCTGAAAAAGAACTCATGCATTGCATCGTTCCGACTTGCATGTTTTATAAACATTCATGCTTATGCCCAAGCTTGACCTCCTTATCATTATAGTGTATATTTTGTATGATTACTTGTAAGCCGTAGATTCATCCTTCCACAATATTTTTCAAATAAGGAGTGAGTTGTAGATAAAGAAGATCTATGAGTTGTTATTATGTATTGCACCCAACTGACATTGATTTACTTATAGACATTTGTTTAGATACCTCTTACATTTAATGACATACTTATTATTGTTAGTTCCATTGATATGTGTTTGTGTGAGATGGCACCCATGTTTACTATTAGTTGGGCTATTGTGTTTTGGATTTAGCACGTGATAGATCTATAAGATTCTACTTAGATATCTCAATAATGCCTCTCCAAGTATAAGACACACACTTTGATGCTTTAGCATTCTAAAAATTACCTTGGTTCAAATTTATAGCTTTCAGTAATCTAGCCCAAATAGATGTCAAATTCTATAAAAATTTCCACATACTATACATATAGCTTTCACTAATCTAGCCCAGATAGCCAAGAGGGTGTTACAATTGATATAAAGTATATAAATACCTTTACATTTACAATATACACATTGTCATACATCATACCACATGTTGGATTTGTGTTGGCATGGCATCTCTCTAATCTTGGGAAATCATATCTTAGTAAGTATACGTAGTTAAAGAATAAGCATTCAATACATCTATCAAAATACCTTTTTGAAGTTGTTTACCCCACTTTATCAAATGCGGTCTGTAGAGAAAGTGTGGAAATGGCGGTTAAGAAAAAATGGGTGATTACCCAACTTCTCAAAACCAAACTGCATACAGTTAGTCTCATGATCACACATAACTACTAGAGGAAGTGGCCATGAAGCCAAACTATGGCTAACTACCCATAATAATTACTCAAAGTAGTGGCCATGAAGTCAAACTATCCATAACCACTCAAAGTAGTGCTCATGAAGTTTAAATTACCCATAATTGCTAAAGGTAGTGGCCATGAAGCCAAACTACCCATAACCACTCAAGGTAGTTGCCATGAAATTTAAACTACCCATAACCGCTTAAGGTAGTAGCCATGAAGCTTGAAAAATTACCCAGGGAGTTCTATAAATTGTGACCAAGAAGAAGAAGAGATCAATTAATCATCAACCTCATCAACAATATTTTTTATCTGTAGCAATAGCATTATAATTAAATTAGGCATAGTAGTAACTTGACCCTGTAGTGATTGAAAGTCATGTATCAGGTAATTCAACTGCACTGCAGAACTGATTCAACAAAGTTCTTTCAGGAGAAGGATATCAATCAATCAGTTTTGTTCGAAGAATCAGATTCAATGAAGTCTTCATTCAGCATTGGAAAAAGAACAATAGTTAATCTGCTTGTTTAAAGGTATATTTGTAATTAACATTGTATTCTACACTTATAATTTAGTGAATTTTCTTTATGTTATTAATCTCGAGTGACATTGTTTTGTTGTAAAAGTCCTCGATCTAGTGGCATTACTGTCGTGCCCGAAAACCCATACTAGTAGAGCCATGAATTTCGGCACATGACATTAACACTTTTCATTTCACTTTATATTCAGTCATTCTTAACCTGTACATATTTTTTTCTTCTTTTACACTCATACGCAGCGGAATAATTCATCAATCACTTTTCAATGGACACATATTAATCACATTCTCATTCAATTAAATAAATAGTCTGACACATCCAAATACATCAACTGAACTCAAAAAATAAACTCCCTAACTTATTACATCATTTGAAATTTAAATTGAAATAACTAAACTGAAATAAATAGTCTCTAATCTAGATAATTGAAAATAAACAAGTGTCTAGTCACTAGCTCGCTCTATCTGGAACTACTACTCTGCGATCTCCTCATCATTTGTGGTGTCAGATTGTGGTAAGTTTGACGAACTTAGCAAGAAAACAGTAAACTATGGAAACAATGGATCAAATTTTAGCACAATTTTAGAAATTAAACATATATATTTTTATTTATAATTCAATATTCATAACAATTCATAAATCAATGTCATATATTGTTAAACATTTAATAAAATTACAGTTTTATGTACAGATGGAAATCAATAATAAACATATACTTTTACATTAATAGAATGGAATTGATCAGATCATATTTCATTTCATAGCCAATACAATACGTAACAGAACATATATCTGCTATCAAGTGAGAACATATAATAATTTGCACCATTTAAATCCCGATGAGAAGGGTCCAGTTTGCAACATTTAAACCCAACTGAGAAGGATCCAGTTCACAGCATTTAAACCTAGCTGAGAAGGGTTCAGTTTGTAGCATTTAAACCCAGTTGATAAGGGTCCAGTTCATGGCATTTATACCCAACTGAGAAAGGTTATTACTATCTCCTATGTGACAAGCAGTAAGGATTCATAACAGTTCTCACCAATTATACCCAAGTGAGAAAGGTTTCATCAATAATTCCCCTTGATAGGCAAGGTGGCTTTCTAATAGTACAAATCATTCTCTTGCAATTTCGATCAATTCATATAGTTCATAAAAGAAACATATAACAATTCTTTATATTGACTAATTCAAAATAACATATATAAAAGCATGCTTGATCCAACTAGGCACAATCTATAGAACATGTTTTCAAAG